>RJWH01003734.1:0-136791 GCA_004363575.1 Solenodon paradoxus | reverse complement strand
GGGGGCTCGGTGAAGTGAGCACCTTGAGGGAGAGAAACCTTGTTTTCCTGTAAGAGAAGGAGGTATGATTAGTGATACCAGTGGCACTGCTTCTGATGAAGTTAACTAGAAGTTGTATAAGGCAGAAACCAAGTAGGAGGATGAAAAAGGGTAAGAACGGAGTGAGGACTGGGAGTATCCAGGAAGGCCAGAAAAAGAGGGGGTTGGGGGAATTGGGTGTTTTCTTGGAGCTGGATGGCTTTGTTACGGAGTTTGAAGAGATTTTCCTCTATCTGGACATCTGGATGGATTGGTTTATGCAGTAGCAGTATTCTTGGAGGAGAAGGCAAATCCCTCCCAAGGAAGCAGGAAGGGCTAGTGTGTCCAGACCTCTGCAGTTCTGCAAGACAACTGAAATGAGAGAGTTAACTTGGTTATGAAGGTCTGAGGCTGGTGGGAGGAGTGGAGGTGCCACTTGATGCCTAGGGCTGAGGCTCTCTCTTGAGTGACCTGAGAAATAAATCTGGATTGGAGAGAGGCAGGGAGGCCAAACCTGGGAATGATTTCTGTGAGGAGTGCTGTAGATACTTCACGGGCCTTTTCAGAGGTGGCAGAGAAGGCTTCCCACCAGCAGCATTCCTCTGTGCCTTATCAATTCAGGTGATTACATTCCTTGGCCAGGTGGCACCAGAGACAATTCACAGCTCTGATATCCAAACTTTGATCCCTGGTCTAAGACTTGCCTCTGTGGGGGTCCTGACAAAAATTTCAGTCATGTCTGGGCATCACTGGCAAAGTGTTGGGAAAACAGGACAGAATTGTCAACACCAACCATTTCATGTGTCTGGAAATTGACTAAAGACAAACAATTGAGACACATCTATTTATGGGAAAACTGCTGACATTCAGGGAAAAACTACAGGAGTTTCTCCTCAAGCTGTTTCTCTTTCCTCCCCTAAGCCTAGCTCCTAGTGCTACCAGGGTGAGGGTGTCCATGAAAACTAAAAGCTTCATTGTTGAACTTGATCTGGAAGGGAGGGTGAAAAACCTATGCTCAGCAGTATTGTCAGTAAAAATAACAAACTCTGTTAAACCCCCAATTTTGCTAGCCTGACTGGTAGTCCCACTCAGAGAAGGGGAATTTACTAAGGAAATCCCAGAAGGAAGGGATTAATTGAGCTTTCCACATACCCCTGGTTGAGTTGGAGGCTGTGTGCACACACAGGGAACTAAGAAAGACCCGAACACTGTGGTAGAGAGTACTGAAAACTGAGTGAATTGTGAAGAGGTCTCCCCTGCCGTCCCCCAGATCTGTTAACTAGAGTGATAGCTTTAAGGTGTTTGAGAAGGACTCGTCAACTAGTTAAAAAAAATCTACCCAGAGACATCATGGGCTATATTCCACAAAGAAGACAAGTTCCACTGATTGAGTCCACAGTTTCCTAAAAAACAAAAAATAAATAATAATGTATACAGGGAAAAAAATCAGAATCCAAAGTTACCATAATATATACAAATGTCTAGTTTTTAACAAAACATGGAAATCAAAATTAAACATATAATACCACTTACAATCGCTTAAAATAGGTATGAATCTAACAAAACATACAGGACATATATGCTTAAAACAATAATACGCTGATGAAAGAAATAAGACTAAAGAAGAAAGATGTACCACGTTCATGGATTAGAAAACTCAACATAGTAAAGATGTCAATTCTTGCCAAAGTGATTTAAAGATTTAATGCAATTCCTGCCAAAATTCCATCAAGGATTTCTGAGGTAAACAGAAACAAACTTATTCTAAAATGTTTAAGAAAAGACACAGGCCTGGAGTAGCTAAAACTAGCTCCACAAAAGAGGCCTAGAAAAAGTACATTGAAAATTACATGTCTTCATTTAAAGGCATACTTGAAGAACAAAGACCAGAAACACAAGACTGTAGAACAAATCAAGTATATCCTTGCTAATTTCAAAACTGTCATTTCTTTATTGGCGAAAACCTGAATCTAGATGGTATGGTTGCTCTGCTGGACTACAATGAGGATGGTATGACCCCAGATATGATTTTCTTTAAGAATGTTTTAGAAATGGAAAAAGAACAAATTAACAAATTTGGCAGTTTCTTTGGAAATGTCATTGTCACTGCCTTCTTTTCATCCACACAACACCAGTATTGGCACTGGTGTCCTCTTGAATGTTTCATGTATTTTGATCTTTGATTTATTTAAAAAGCAAACAAAAACATATCTTGTAGGTTATCTAAAAGGAAAATACATACACACTCTTGAGGAAAGTGCCAATTAAAACCACAATTAGATGTCATCACACACCTATCAAAATTGCTCAAATGAAAAATAATGGCAACATTGATTGTTGGTGAGAAGCCAGAGAAGCTGAGTTTGCTGGTGGGAATGTAGAATGATACGCTCTGGAGAAGACTGTGTAGTTGCTTATAAAACGAACGCTGCAACTACCATACAATGCATAGATTTTTCTTCTCGGCATTTATCTCAGAGAAATGAAAATGTATATTCACACACAAACCTGTGCATGAATGTTTATAATAGCTTTATTCCTGATAACCAAAACCTGGAAACAACTCCAGGGGTTCAGTCTTGTGCGGCATTACTGGGGAAATGGGAAATGGGTAAATGGCATATAATGGGTATATGGTTAAACAGATTGTTTCTTAATCTATGAGGAGCAAATGATTAATCTGCTCAGGATGGTGTAAGTGCATGACTTATAAACAACATACCTGTATCACAGTTCTGGAAACCAGGAAGTTCAAAATTGAGACGCCAACAGATTTAATGTCTGGGAGGGTCTGCTTCCTACTTCATAGATGGACATCTGTTTGGCAAGACATCTCTTATAAGAGCACTAATTCCATTCATGACGGTTCTGTCCTCATGACCAAAGCACCTCCCGAAAACCCCATCTCCTAATGTCATCACATTGGGAACTAAGTTTCAACATATGAATTGGGGGCCAACACCAGTATTCCGTGTATGGTCCTGTGGTCCTTTCTTACCATGGAACATAGTTTACTCAGTAACAAAAGAGAACGACCTACAGCAACTTAGATGAACTCAAAGTCATATAAATAAAAGAAAGCAGTCTGAAATGGCAGTTGTAGAATTGGAGAGCATTTCTTAATGACTCCCAGGAGTTAGGGACAGGGTGGTGGCGATGGCATGTGTGACTCTAAAAGACAACAGGAGGATCCTTGTGGTGATGGAGCTGTTCTGTAGTTTCACTGTCAAGGTGAATATCTTGGTTATGATATATACTATAGTTTTATAAACTGTTGCTATTGGGAAAAACCTGGGTAAGGATACCTGACCTCTCTTTTGTTTCTTAAAACTGCCTGTAAATCTACAATTTGTTGAAAATGATCAATTAAAAAAATCTGAACAGAAACATTAGTTCCCCTCATAATTTGGGGGGGACATATTTCACATATTAAGTCAAGCAAATTATTAAAAACAAAAAATGGCAACTCTTGGGGCACGGGGAGGGAATCAAAATCCAATGTTGCTACAATATATTCTCTAAAATGTCCATCTTTCAACAGAAAGTGTGATACTTGTATACAATGAGAAGATATAATTTATATTCAGAAAAAGTGCAATATATAAATGCACCCATAGCTTACTACAGAGCCGTAAGAAACAATAATCAACAGAACTCTTGAAATGGACCCGGATGTTGGATTTAGCAAAGGCTTTGAAGCAGCTATTATAAATGTACTCAGAGAATTGAAGGAAATTGCAGTGAAAGAATTGAAACAAAATATGATGAAAACTCAAAAATAGGCAATTTCAATAAAAAACAATGAAAAGTATAACAGAGAGCCAAATGGAAATTTTAAAGTTGAAAACTTCAATAACTTAAATGAAATATTTGCTAGATGACCTTCACAGTAGATTTGAGATGGTACAAAGATGAACCAATGAACTTGCACATAGTTAATAAAAATTGCCCGATTCTGAAGACTTGAGAGGAAAGAGAGAAAAGGGGATTCAAGTAAAAGAGAACAGTCTCATAGACCTGTGGACCACCTCAAGCATACCAACATAGAGAAATGGTAGTCACAGATGAAAAGGAGAGACAGGGACAGAAAAAATATAATGGCCCCAAACTTTCAAATTTGATAAATATTAATCTGCATATCAGAATTTCTCAGCAAATTCCAATTAAGATAAGTGCAATATGATCCCACCCTAGACACCCCATAGTCAAACTTAAAAGACAAAGAAAACCTTGAAAGTAGCAAGAGAAAAATGATTCAGGGAAACCTTACCCAGACAAACCACAGTGCACTTAACAACTGACTCCTCAGAAACAATGGAATAACATGTTCAAAATGCTTTAAAAGGAAAATGGTTAACCCATAGTTACATGTGCAGAAAGACCATCTTTCAAAAATGAATTTGAAATAAAGACATTCCCAGGTCAGCAAAGCTTGTTGCTACCAGATTTGCTTTACAAGAAATAACAAAAGAAGCTCTTCAGGCTGAAAGGAAATTATACCACATGGTAACTCAAATCTGGGAAGAATCGGAAATGTGTGGGTAAATATAAAAGACTATAAATACATATATATTTCTTTTTCATTTTCTTAAATGCACAAGATCGTTTAAAGCAATAATTATAACGCTGTATTTTGGGGTTTATAACAGATGAATGCGACACATATGATAGTAATAGATCAAAGGAGGGAAGAATGGATGTGATATCAAATGGTCATGTTTTACCAGAATCAAGTCAGCATTAACTTGAAGTAGGTTGTGATAAGTTAAGATGCATATGCAATCATTAAGAAAATAACTCAAAAACCACTGAAAAAAATCAAACCAGGAGTTAAAATGGTACACTAAAAGTGTTTCTACCACAACACAATGCAGCTAATGAAAAAAAGAGGTATACACACACACACACTCACACTTTCACACACATACCACACACACACCCCACACACACTACACACACACAACACACACCACAAATACCACACACACTACACACATAGGAACACAAATAGCACAATGACATGTAAACTCATTAAATGTGAATGAACTCAATCCCCCATTTGAAAGGCAAAAATTGTCATGCAGGATACAGAAGCAGGATCCAACAAGAGACACATTTCGGATTCAGTCACAATTAGAGTGAAAATAAAAGAATGGGAAAAGGTATACAAACAGTAACCATAAAATAACTAGAAGAGTAAGATTGGTATCAGATAAAATAGATCTTAAGACAAATATAAGAAATAAAGCACAGCTCAAAATAATTAAAAGGATAATATATTAATATATAAAGATATATAAATGTATACACGACTAATGACAGCACACTAAAATACGTGATATAAAACTAAGGGGTTTTATTTGTGTGTTTATTTTGTGTCTTAAGGAGAACACAGAAAATTCAATAGTTACAGTTGAAGATTTTCGCAACACACTGGAAAATTAAAATAATTAGACATAAAAGCAAGAAGGTAAATTTGAATAACAATAAGCCATTGAACCTGATGTTTAGTTGACTTCCACTCAAGAACAGCAGAATATGCTTTTCTTGTTTTTACGAACACTTGAGACATTCTCAAGATGTTCGGCCATAAGACTGAGATCATTCAAATTATGTTTTATGATCAAATGGAATTAAATACAGAAATAAATATGAGACATCCCCAAACATTTGGCAGTTAAAGAACACCCTTGTAAATAGCACATGAATCAATGAAGAAATCACAATGAAAAAATTTGCATAGAATGAACACAAAAGTACACCGTATCATGGGATGGGGTGGGCAGGGGCAAATGGTGGCAGAGCCCATGGGACAATGGTGAAGAACACTTGGTGATGTAGTGGAGGGTGTGCTGACATGTATATGAGGAATGGGGAACTTATACATATGAGTTTATTAATATGTAAAAATAAAAATAATTTTAAAAAGTACAGCATATCAAAATTTATGGAATATGGCACACCTTGGTGGGGTAATAGTTGAGTCCACTGCCTCCCAATGAGTGCAGTCCATATATATATACCAAGACCCAGGTTTGTGTCCTGAGGCGGAGGAGGAGGGGTGAGGGGCACAACCATGATGAACAACTAAATAAAAAATAGAACAAAAGGCTCTTCCTTCCATCTCTTCCTGCCTATCTGCCTACTCACCTTTATACTTGTTTGCAGCTTTTCATGCAAAATGGAATGTGACTGAGTGTTCAAGGGTACATGAGTATTTGAAGGGTGTTTAGAGTTTGCCAAGACACTTGCAGGAGCATTTAAAGGTGATAGAAATGTTCTAAAGCTGGATTGTGGTGTGGTTGCTCATCCCTATAAATGTACTAAAAGTCATCGATGTGTATGCTTACACTGCGTGAACTGAGTATGTTTAAATTATCCTTCAATAAAGCTGTGTATGGGGAATTGGAGGAGGCGAGAGTGGTTGATTGCAGAGAATTGTGCAGGAAGGGTGATTCACTAGTCCTGGTGTGGCGAGAACTTTTCCAGTTTCAAAATTGCCCCCTAGGAGCCCTCATCCGTTTCAGGTAAACCGGGACAGTTGGTCACTCTGTGCACAGGGGACTCGTTAGGTGACAGAGCTGCTCTCCTTGGTACTAGGGTAATGTTTAAATGACTTCATGCATTTGTCAAAACCCATAGAGAATGACCTTTACTGTATGCAAATTAAAAACACTGACCAAGATGACATGGAACCGCGGAATAGAATGCAAATGGTGACAAATTAAACTGAGTTGTATATATATGTATATACATATATGAATACGTATATATACATATGACATAACCTCAATGAAGAAGATGGAGAGAAAAAGAACTGATCTAAGTAATTTTGGAAAATGATGTTTTGACTGGATTCTATAAAGTTAAAGACAGAAAAGAACTGCATATAAACAGTGTACTTTAACTGGGAAATTTGTTTTCAGGTACAGGCATCAATTAAATAAACTGTAGATAATGACTCAGGTTGCAAATAACCCAGAGGAAACCCTATAAAACCTTGTGCTGGATTAGAGTTGGAGTTTTTGGTAGGAACTCATGTTTATTTTAATATGTGCAGATATATGGGTTCAGAAAGAGTTATAGATACGTGTATACACCTGGGTTAGTGTATATACATATTTTCCAAACTCGGTCCACAAAGAGGGTCTTGAGGGTTTCACACTCCAGTAGCAATAAGCATACCGAGTGCCCAGATCTTTTTCGAATTAGCATTCTTCAATAAAAGAAAACAGGACTCATTGGAAAGTGGCAGGGAATAGAAAATAACCCTGAAGTAACTTGTGCCAACAAGCAAGAAATTGCTAAAAAAAAAAGGGGGGGGGGGGGGGGGGTTGGGGGGGAAGGAAAGAAAGAAAAAGGAGGAGGAAGGAGGAAGAAAGGAAGAAGCTTAGAGGAAGGAATGAAAAGGAAGGGAAGGGCATTTTAAAATGCCCTGGTGACCTAGCCATCTAGTGCACCCGGGAGCAGTCCTACGTACATCCCAAGGTCCTGGGTTCAAGTACTGGGGCTTGTGGGAACAACCAATGTGAACAACTAAGTAAAAAATCAAGAAAGCTCTTTGTCCTCTCTCTTCCTACCTGCTTGCCTACTCACCTTCAATCCTGCCTGTAGCTTTCTTAAAAAAAAAAAAAAGAAAGAAAGAAAGAAAAGAAAAAGAAAGGGAGGGAGGGGACAGATCAAAAGAAGACAGAAATCCATCTGAAAGCACACGCAGTTATCTAAAGGAGAGCACAGATACAATAATGTGAGTTATACTCTTGAGTCCACACTGATGTAAAGAAATGACTGCAGGGAGTTAATGGGGAGGAGGAGCAAAACTTCCACAGAGAAGGATTCCCTATCATATGTGGAAATACTTCCTACCCCTTTCAGGAAGGTGAGCTTCCTTTCCCCTTGTATGTTCTAGACTGAGTGACCTGGTTCCAAAGCTTAGAGTCTAGAAAGGGCAAGATTATAACCTCCAGTCAGAACACCTGGCAGAGGCCATCTGAAGCTAGTGGTTCATGTTAACATGACCAGTAATGGTGTGGCCGTGTCCGGCGATCCTAACAGGATACATGGAGAAGGGAACTTCCCCTGGTGTTAGTCTTTCCCCAAACCCATAACCTGTTTTTAACCCTGAGAAAACATGAGAAAAACCCAAATGAAAGAACACAACTATAAAAAAAGAATTCTTCGGAAGTGTCAAGGTTATCAAAGCACGGAAAGATGAAGAAAAGGTCACGATTTGGAAGAGACTAAGGGGACAACAGGCTGACTAAATGCTGTGGGTGTCCTGGGTGGGGTCTGGAACAGAAGAAGGATATTAGTGGACACACTGGTAAAAGCGGAAGAAATTCTGCAGTTTCGTTATCGTGTTGTACTTGAGTTAATTTCCCAGCCTTGGGAGCATTGACCAAGACCCGCGAGGCCAAGGAGCAGACGAGTCATCCTGCCTTGCAAACTCCAGACCCACACAGCCTGGAACATGCTAGGTGGTCGGTCCACACTAAGTTTGGCAAATGTGCTGCTATTTGACCAGAACAGGGGATGAAGAATGCAAGGCAGCGCTGTGCCAGGTGTTACACAGAAAAGCGAGGGAAAGGGGAGGAGCTGACCCAGCAGTCCCCACATCTAGGTGTCGATCCCAACACTAAAAATCCTAATCAGAAAAATGACCTGTGTTCATGGCAGCACACTTCACAATGACCCAGACATGGAAACAACCAAAGTGCCAGTCAGGGTTGGTGGGTGACCGGATAAAGAAGCTGGTTTATATAGTCAAAGACATTCCCAGCTGTTGAAAATGAAATTATGTCTTTTGCAGCAGCTTGGATGGAATTGGAGGTGATTGTGCTAAGTGATCTAACCCAGGGAAAAAAAAAAAAAAAGGCCAGAAAGGAAAAAAGAAAAGGAAAATTCTCATCTGCAGAAGATTAAGAAACAAAGGAATAAAACACAGCAAAACCTCTCAGAAATGTGAATGCGAGAGTGGGGTTACTGGAGCTGGGCAGTGCCCCCCCCACCCTCCCACAGGGAACCTGGGGTAAAAGGGATAGATGACAAGCCCTCCGGTGGTGGGTGTGGTGTCACCATAGATATATTGACTCAGGTGTGGATCAATTCTACTGGAACTTAGTAGTATAAACTAATAAAACAGTAAGGAAACATGTTTGATAATATTTTTAAAATGAAGTGAATGAAGCTAACGTTAAGAGTTGGGGACAGAAAAGAAGTGAGCAGTGAGCGGGTGACTCGAGCACCTTCACGTCGCTTCTGGGAGGATATTCAGGTCTGAAGAGCCAGTGTTTCAAGGCTTTTATGACTTAGTCTGGCAGGTCGCTCTGTCCTCCCACAGCAGGTTCCAGGGCCAGGGGACGTCCCCCTGGGAGGTGTGCCCAGCCATAGGGCCTCCTTTTACAAACACATGCTGTGTCTTCTGTCTCAGCTCCCTGCAGGCCCAGGACTTTCTCAGCTTGGTCTCTGCCGAGTCCCTTGTGGGCGCACAGCCATGTGTGCTGATGCATGGGGCTTAAAGAGCGTGTTAAGGAAGTTATTCCTAGCTTGAACAGTTTTTAGGAAGCAAACTTCTCAAATGTCGAGAGCAGCTTCTCAAATGTCTCTGTGGGCACCACCAGATGGCCCACCCACCTCACCTCTCCGGAATTCCCAGGCTGTACTCACAGCTTCTCCTCCCACCTCCCGGGTGCTGCGCCCTGGGCCCCAGCACCGAGTCCTGCCTGCAGGGTGAGGCGCCCCAGACGTGCTGGGTGCAGTGGCCACACGTTCCCAGGACAGAGTGACAGCAGGCGGGGGCGAGGTCCTCCCTGCGACCAGAACTGGAGTCCCACAGTTTGCAGACATAGGAGGGCTTCTGGCCGGCTGAGGATGTCCCTACTGGGACCACCCTCTTAATCCTCCCAGCATCCTGCCTCACCGGGCCAAGACAAGAGCCTGAGCGCTCCACACCCTGACCCCTTGCTCCCAGAAGAGCAAGAATTTGCCATTTGGAGGACTCCCAGGCCTCCTTGGATAGGAGGCAGGCATCTACTTCAGAACACCTCTCTGCCATTCTGTGCAGTCTGGTTGGAATGGCAAGGCCAGGCCACGTGTCCTTCTAGGAAGCAGAGCAACTGGTCAGCCACTGGACGCTTTCTCACCCCACCCCCGCTCCCATTCTGGATGTCACGGGCCAGGTTTGCCATCAGTAAGGAGCTGTCAGCGTATCTGGGTGGGACCGCACACCTCCAGAGGGGCAGGTGGGGAAGCAGGGTGGATACAGGGTAAAAGCCACCCTTCCTCCCTCTCCCTCCCCGCAGATCCCTCCCTTCCTCCTCTTGCTTTTCCTCCCCTGCTCCTCCTCCTCCTCTCTTTGGATCTCCCCATCCCTTCCTTCTTCCTCCCCCTCTTCCCTTTCCCTCTCCTCTTTCCCTCTCCTCTTCCCTCCCTCTTCCTTTTCTCTCTCCATCCCCCCACCTTTTCTCATTTTCCTCCCCCTCCCCCAAGTTTCTCTCCCTTCCTTCCTTCCCCTTCCTTTCTCAGGCAGACTGCTCCTGCTATTAGGCCTGCCCGCTTCTTAATTAACCAGATTCCTGGTTCTTCCTCCTCCCTTCAACCCTGCTGCATCTCCTCTCCTATTGCTTCAGACATGAGCGGGGCTCAGTCCTGTTACTTGCCACCAAAGAAGCCAGTTTGACTGCTCAGGCCTTGACCACCCCAACCTGGGCTGTGGACCTCTATAGCTCTGGGACTGGTGCTGGGGTCCGGTCACGGGGAGGGGCTGGACCAGGATTTTTACTGTGGGAACCTGCTGCCAATCCCTAAAAGAATCAATATACATTAGGGCCTCGCAGTAGGGAATGTTGGGGACACCGAGGAGATGGGGCTGCCCTAGCCCTGAGCCTCAAGATTCCGCTCCTATGTGACACCGTTTTGGGGCAGCTGTCCCCACGGCAGAGTGTCCTCAGCTCCCCGTTGGACCCAGCGCTACCTCGACCTGATTCCTGTGTTTATACCTGACGGACTCAGGCCTTATTCTTGATTTGGAGACCCTTGATTGATTGATTGGTTTTTTTAAAGGTTTTTATTGTGGGAACTTTGATTTTGCACATTATTAAACTCCTATGGGTAGGTTCCCCATTCCTCGGACACAGGTCAGCAGGGACCCTTTAACAGGAGCGCGCTGGCCAGCATTCTCCTCAGTTCTAGATGCAGCACATACATTCCACAACCCCTACCATGGACTCCAAGTTTTCCTGCACCAGAATAGGAGACCCTCCCCTTCCAATGCATCCCAGAGTTGGCCTTGAGGAATGAACTGTCTCCCCCTAACATCACTGCCCCTTGCAGATGTCTGTGAGTAGGGCAGTCAGGCCATGAGTGTCCACAGAGATGAGAAAGACTGAACCTGCAAGATCCTAAAGGAAAAGAGCCCTGGGTCAGTGAGAATGGTGCAAATGTTGTGGAGGAGAGGGACGTGTCAGGGACACTGGGACCTTTGTATTCTCTTGGCTCTCCAGAACTTGAACCCTTCATTCTGTGTGTAGAACCCTTCCCCTTGACTTTATTTTTAATATAGATGATACAATATGGTGATTTGCTACACCTATGTAATAAAATAATATCTACAGCCAAAGTAGTGTATTATCATCTCCTCACATGGGAACCTTTCTTGTAATGCTAGCACCTGGAATCTACTAGGGGCAAGTTTACAGTGCCCAGGGCAGTATTGTTGATAATCACCATCAGGCTGTGCATCCATTACCTGGACTTAACCGTCCCATACTTCTTACCCTTTGACCAGCATCTCCCTATGTATCTCATTTCCCCTCCTCTAGTAACATCCTTTCCACTTGAGTTCTATGTGTTTTCTCTTTTTCTCTTTCACATATAACTGAGATCAGGCAGTTTTATTTGCTTACCGGGTCTTAAAGTATAGGCAATAAAAGTAAAAGTAAACAAATGAAATGCATGTGGGTAGGAGACACACCTCCAGGGCAGCGAAGCAGGGTGGATATAGGGTTAAAGCCACCCTTCCTCCCTCTCCCTCCCTACAACGCTCCCTTGAAGGATCTTCGAAAAGAATTAATATCTAGACTATATAAAGAACTCATGTAACTCAGTAGCCAAAAAATAAACAATCCAATGAAAGAAAAGGCGGAAGATCTGAGCAGACATTTCCCCAAAGAAGACATGCAGATGACCAGCAGAGAGGATGCTCAGCAGTAATAATTATCAGAGAAACGCAAATCAAAACAAAATGAGATGGGTGTGTCCTGGTGGCGTAGTGAGTTAATTCACTGTGGCGCAGTCCACATACATCTCAGGGTCCCCATTCAAGACCCGGGTCCAGAGAAAACAACCAAGATGAACAACTTCATAAAATAAAGTGCTTCTTCCTCCTCTCTCTTCCTGCCCACCCACCAACTCACCTTCATTCCTGACTGCACCTTTCTTTAAAAAAAAAAAAAGGTTTTTTTTAATTAAAACAAAACACAATGAGATGTCAAGCATGCTTCGGTTAAGTCAGCCGCCTCTAGCCAAGAACACAGTTCACATATTTCCTAAGGACCCGAGTTCATATCCCAGGTGAGAGAGAAAAACAAGGTGAACACTAAATAAAATAAATCAAAAAGCTTCCACGTCTCTCCTCCTGCCTGCCTGCCTCTACAAGCCTCCATTCCTGCCTGTATCTTCCCTTTAAAAATAAATAAATACATACATACATAAACAAACAAGCATACAATGAGATGCCAGCTTAATTCTGTTAGGATGGTTATTATAAAAAATAAAAGATGACAAGTGTTTTCAATATTGTAAAGAAAAGAGAACCCTTGTATACATTGTTGGAAGTGCAGCTGGTACAGTCTTCTGGAGATTGCTTAAAAAAAAAACAACAAAAAAACAACAACCTAAAAGTGGAATTACTTTATGATTCCACAATCTCTTTTCTGGGTACATATCCAAAGGAAATGAAATCAATACCTTGAAGAAATATCTGTGTTTCCATGTTCATTATAGCACTATTAACAGTAGCCAAGCTATGTAAATAACCTGAAGTTCACCAATGCATGAATGGATAAAGAAACTGTGATATACAATTCAAAATAGTCAAGTCACGGAAACAATGTAAATGCCCTTTAACAGATGACTGGATAAAGAAGCTGTGGTATAGGTTCTCAAATGAATTCTAAGCAACTGTTAAAAAAAGATGAAATTATGCATTAACCTGGATAGTGTTGCGAAGTAACTGGGGAGATCAGAGAAACATCTCAGAGTCAGAGAGAACTTTGAATTTTTGGGAGGAGCTTATATTAGCCGGGACCGTAAGGGGCAAAAACAGACCCAAATCAGACGGTGGTCTGTGTAGGCAGCTCAGGTACATATAGACATACAGAGAGGCACAGGGAACAAAGGCAGTTAGTAATCTTTGGCAGGTGTAACCATGGTTTCCACAGGTCTCCATATAGTAACATATTTAACATTTTTCCTTTATCTAAGGTTCCCATTTGCACCACCTCCTCAGCCAGCCAGGCACCAGGAACACTCTTCAATTAACCTAAGGTATCATCGGGGTTTTACAGAACATTGAATTCATTGTGTAAGGTGTTTTACCACGAGGGCGCATCCTGCAGCATAGTGTTGTAAACTTCCCTGGGTCTCAGGGCTGAGCTTTGTGAGATAAGGATGTGAACTGAAGTTTTTTAGTTTCCTGCTTCAATAGAATTGTAAGGAATTATGCTAAGTGAAATTAGCCAGAAAAAAAAAAAAAGAAATACTGATTGGTTTCACCCTTATGTGGAATATAAAGAAATGAAACAAACAAGCAGACAAATCTCAAGAAAATTTACAGGACACAAGACGGTGGCTACCTGGGACGTGGGAGGGCAGCGGGAAGGGAACTAGGTGATGGCGACAGGGCACTAGAACTCAGATGGTGGGTGTGGTGTGAAATACACACAGACTGAGGGATGAATTCAATATCCTAAAACAAATATATCAACATGAACGAAAGAAATAGTAGAGCTATTTTTTAAATTGTGGTATACATATATATATATACATATGCATATATATACACACACATACGTACATACAGTGTAATATTATTCTGCCTTCAAAAGAGAGGTCCTTGCATTTGCCATAACATGAATAAATCTGGAGAATAGTATGCTAAATGAAATAAACCAGACACAACTGGTTTTTGTAAGTTGATTTTATATCTATCGACTCTACTGAATTCATCAATTACAGCTTGACTCCTTAACAACACAAGTTTGACCTGGATAGATTGATTTATATGTGAATAATTTCTCTACAAGTTCTACCTTCACAGATTCCATGAACTTTGGAAGTCAATTGGTTAAATTCCTGAATATGGAATTTGAGTATTTGGACGACCTAGCACAAGTTATACCCAATGGGGTCAGTTCCTCTAACCTATGTATTGTTCAAGGGTCAACTATGACTCTTCCCACAGTGTGTGTGTGTGCATGCACACACGTGTGTGTGTATGGGTGTGTATATGTATGTGTGCATATGTGTTTATGGGTGTGTATATGTATGTGTGCATATGTATGTGTGTATGTGTGTGTAAGCAAGTAATCTTTAGGGTCTTCTCTATATAAGATCATATCACCTGAAAGCAGAGATAATTTAACTTCTTCCTTTCCAGTTCAGATAACTTTTATTTCTTGCGTAATTGTTTTGGGCAGGACTTCCAGTATTATGTTGAACAGAACAGCTATAGAGGGCATCCTTGGTTTGTTTCTGTTCTTATAAGAACTTTCAATTTTTCACTGTTTGGCTATGATATTAGCAGTGGGTTTGTTACATATGGCCTTTATTGTGTTGACCTACATTCTTTCTATAACTTGTTTGTTGAGTATTTTTATCATGAAAGTGTGTTGAATCTGTTCAAATACTTTTGGAACATGCTTTCATCTTTTATTGTTAATGTAATGTATCACATTGATTTACTTTTGTTAAACCGTTCTTGCAATCCAAGATAAATTGTGCCTAACCATGGTGTCTATTTCTTTTTATGTGTCGTTAACTTGTTTTGTTAGTATGTTGTTGAGGATTTTTACATTTGCATTCCTAAGGAAACTGGTTTTTAATTTTCTTTTCTATCTTTGATTTTGATCAAGGTAGTCTCATAAAATGAGTGTAGAAGTATTCTCTTTTTTACATGTTGGAAGAAATTGGAAAATATTGGCATAATTCTTCTTGAATGTTTGGTGGTATTTACTAGTGAAGCCATCTGGACCTGTTTTGTTGATTACTGATTATATCTCATGATTCATTATTGGTTAGCTCACATTTTTAATGTCTTTATGATTCAGACTTGATAGGTTTTATGCATCTAGAAATTTATTCATTTTTCTAGACTATCCAATTTGTTAGCATATAATTGTTTATGATACTTTTTATATTGTGGTATACATTGTAATGTCCCCTTTTTATTTCTGATTTTATTAGTGTGCCTATTTCCATTTTTCTTAGTCTAGCTAATGAATGAAATGTTGATTTCATTTATCTTTAAAAAATCAAACTCTTAATTGCATCTATCTTTTTTCTATTATTTTCATCATCTCTGTTTTGTTTATTTCTGTTCTAATCTTTATTATTTCCTCTGGCTAACTTTGATCTCAATTTTTTCTTAATTTTATAACCGCTTGAGGTATAAATTTAGGTTGTTGAAGATCTTTTAAAATGTAGGTGTTTATCACTATACTCTTCTTCTTGGTATGGCTTTTGCTGCATCCCATAAGTTGACTTGCTTTTGTTTCATTTTCATTTGGCTTAAAATAGTCTTCATTTCTCTCTTGATTAATTTCTTGACCCATCGCTTGTTCTGTTGTTTAATTTTCATATAATTTTGAATTTTCCAATTTTCTTTCTGTATTGTTTCTAGCTCATATAATTGCAGTTGGAAAAAAAATACATGGTTTGATTCCAGTGTTTTTAAAATTGTTTTGTTGTCTAACATATGCTATATCTTAGAGAACTTTTCATATACACTTGAGAATGATGAGTATTTTCCTGCTATTCGGTGGAATGTTCTGTATGTCTGTTAGATGTGTTTGGTTAATAATGTTGAACATTTCTTATTGATGTTTTGTCTGGATGATCCACCTGTTATTGAAAGCGGGGTATTGAGGTCTCCCACTATTATTGTATTACTGTCTATTTCTTCCTTCAGTTCTGTCAATGCTGTGTTATGTATTGAGGTGCTCTGATGTTAGTTGTATACATATATTTATAACTGTTATATCTTCTTAATGAATTGCTCTTTTTATCACTATATAATCTTCCAAATAAATAATATATGCAATTACAATTATATAAAACATAGTTTGTATTTTAAATTTTTATTTGCTAAAATTTGTAGTTATAGCACTTACTCCTACAGTGTTCCTTCTGTTGACAAAATATAGGTATTTCAAACTGCAGGTTCACTTTCTCCTAATATAGTATTTATTTATTTTAAATAACTGTTTACTGTAGAAGGTTGGAAAGTTTGCAGTGTTCCCATGTAAACCACATCCAGTTTCCCTATTATCAAACTATTGCATTAGGGCAGTGCATTTGTCACAATTAATGATCCATAATGCACACCATATTATTGGCAAAAGTCCACACAGTATCCAAAAATCTTCAGTTTTTCCTTAATATTTTCTCAGCTTCTTTATCCCACTTAGGATACCACGGTAGAATTAGTCATTGTGTTTCTTCAGGCTCTTGGTTGTGACAGTTTCTCAGATTTTCCTTTGATAATTTCGAAGAGGACTGGACTGTTAATTACGCAAAATATCTCCCAATTTGAGCCCTGTCTGATGTTTCTCTTGTAGTTAGACTGGGGTTATGAGTTATTGTGAGGAAGATTACATTGGGAGGGAGGCAAATGTCATTTTCATTGCATCATCTCAAAGGTCTATGCTATCACATTTGGCTGCAGCTGAAAGTGACTGGAATCAAGAAGTGACAAGATGGAGTCCCAGCTGGCGTCTGGCATCACATTCAAGATTTTCTTATGCTGGGTTTGAAATGCAACCCCCAAAGAACAATAATCCATTGATTTCCCATTTAAATGCTGAGTTCAAACTGAAAGCAAAGAGAGAGAAGAGAGTCCACACAGTTGAGGATTATCAAGCAATTGTTGGTGCTGAGTGGAGCGTTCTCTTCTACAAGTTAGAGAGAATCCATCATTCTAGAACCAAAGTTGTCTTGTCCAAACATCCCCTTAGAGATGTGACCACCCAGTACTTTGCTGACAGAGACATGTTCTGTGCTGGCCAGGCACTAGAGGAGGACCTGAAGGCAAGAATGATGGCCTGTGGAGGCTCAATCCAGACCAATGTAAATGATCTACCTGCAGATGTGCTGGGTCACTGCCAGGTCTTTGAAGAGGCCCAGACTGGAGGTGAGAGATAAGATCTCTTCACTGGCTGCCCCACAGCCAAGCCTTGCTCCACCATCCTCCATTGTGGCCTCAAGTAATTTAAGGAGGGGAAAGAATGGTCCCTGCCATGATGCCATCATGATTGCAGGAAGGACCATGAAGAACGACTCAGTGGTGATGGGGCCATTGAGATGGAGCTCTCCAAGTGCCTGTGTAATCACTGAAGGACCATTCCAAGAAAACAGCAACTATTGACTGGGGCATGGGCTGAGGCCTTGGAAGTTATTTCATGCCAGCTTTGCAACAATGACGGCTTTGATGCCACAAACACCTTCCACAAGCTGTGGGTTCAGCGTGCTCAGAGGGTGTATAGAATGGGGTGGACATCAACGTGAAGACATTGGTGACAACCCAGAGGCCTTCATGTAGGAGTCGCCTATGATGTAGATCAGCGCCCTGCTGCCTGCCTTATTGTGTCGGTTGATGAAGATGGCAAGAATCCTTGCTTGACAGTGAGTGCTCCCCCAGCTTCTTGTTGGGGCTGAGTTCACGGTTGCCCCCACTGAGAGGCACCCCATTCCTCACACAGGTGACTGAATACAGGGTGTGTTTACTTCTCCCATCTTGGTTGATTGGTATGCAAGGTGGGGGTAGTACTTGAGCCCTGTTCTCAAGAGGTTATTGAAAATATAACTTAGGACTTAGAATTCAAAGCAAAAGAAAATGCATGCATTCTCATGGGGGCTGAGATCTACTGTAGCTTAGGAAGAAAGTTCTGAAAGCTCAGACTAAGGTATGCTTCGTGTGAGCTATTTTTATCCAAATGAGATGCTTCTCTGTTTAGCTTGAATAGATTCTGTCATGTGAAACTGAGGACCTCAACCACTACAAACCCTTACTTCACGCTTACCCCAAAGTCAATCCAGAATGTGTGAACATTTTAAATACGAGAAGATGAAATCAAAAATTCTAGAAGAAATTGTGGAGAATTTTTAAATCTTTTTGAATTGAATTTTTTTATTGCAGCAACTTTGATTTTATACATTAAAATAAACTCATATGTGTAGGTTCTCCATATGTGCAGTTTTCCTAGTCCTAAAATATATGTCAACACACCCTGGCCTCCACCAAATCACCACGTGTTCTTCACCATTGTCCAGTGGGCTCTGCCGTTTGCCCCCATTCCACCACAACCCATTCCGTATCTGTCAGTTCTATGGCAAGTGTCCAAGGGTTGGTTTTGTTCCATCTGTTCCTCTATTTTTCATATTCACATTTCACCTATGAGTGAGATCATCTTGTATCTTTCTTCTTTTGGCTTATTTCACTTAGTATAATCCCCTCTAATTCCATCCATGTTGATTCAAATGGCCGGGTTTCATCTCTTCTCAGGGCTGTGCAGTATTCCATTGTGTATATGCACCACATCTTCTTGATCCATTCATCTGACATTGGGCACTTAAGTAGTTTCCAGTTCTTAGCTATTGTGAGTAGGGCTGCAATTAGCATGGGTCGGGGGAGGGTGTAAATCTCTGCAAATTAGTGGTTTTGTACCTTTTGGGTAAACACCCAGAAGTAGGATGGTAGGATCATATGGGATTTTCATCTTCAACTTTTTGAAGAATCGCCATACTGTTTTCTATAGGGGTTGTACCAATTTGCACTTCCACCAAGTGTATAAAAGTGTTCCCTTTTCTCCACATCTTCTCCAGTATTTCTTGTTTCCAGACTTTTGGATAATAGCCAGTCTTTCAGGTGTCAGGTGATATCTCATTGTTCTTTTAATTTGTATTTCCCTGAGAGCCAGAGAGTAGGAACATAATTTCATGTGCCTGTTGACCTTCTGTGTATCCTCTTCAGAAAAGTGTCTCCAATTCCTCTTGCCATTTTTGATTGGATTACCTGTTTTTCTGTTACTGGGTTTTAGAAGTTCTTTCTTTCTTTTGGATATTAATGATTTCAATTGCCTTACTAAAGCCTGTTTTCTCTAAAAGGCATTATTGTAAGACAAACATTATATGCACTATAACTACAACATCATTGATTTTCTGAGACAGAAATGGTAGCCTTTTAGGTAGGAGAAAAATAATGGTTTCAGAGGATGTTTGCTTTCAGGAGTAACAGACTTGGTAATGGAAAGAATGAAAAAAAATTCAGGTAATGTAATTAAAGTCATCAGAGAACAACAAAGCAATAAAGAATTACTAAACCCCCATAGTGAGGACAAGATGGAGCTTTTGTAATTAGGGACAAACTCAGAAAGTGGAGGCTGGCATTTGCAGCTGATTTTCCTCGAGAGGCATCTGCCAATTCCAGGACAAGTAGATGAGAGGCAGAGAAATGGAGTGATGTTTTTGATAACCTTAGAAAATGAAGGGAATGAAAAGCAATTTAGGATCTTCCTTTTGACTTCAGGTGTTGCTAAGTAAGATCGTCACACTTCTGAAGGAACTCTGGATGTAGGAGTCAACTGGAAGTACACTGATGCTCGCCAAGCCTGAATCCCATCCTCTAATCATCTAATCCCTGAAATTATCTCCAATTGCTAGTGTTTTCATTGCCTGCCAATGACAGATCTAAATCTCTTGAGGAATAGCCTAGCTCTAAAATTATTATAAAAATATGCATTATAATATAGCACACAATAAAAAAAAAAACCCAGGAACATGATGAGATAAGAAAACATGAAAAAAAAAACCCCAAGAGAAAAAACAGACACAGTCTCACAGTACTCCAGTTAATGGAGTTTAATAGTATTCCAAGAATTATACTTAATATATTCAGAGAGAAAAACTGGTAGATTGAGAATTTCAACAGGGAATGAAACACTATTAAAAATGGAAGTCTTAAAACTAAAAATATGCATAAGCAATTAAGAATTCAATGCAGAGCTACAGAGAAAAATAGTAAACTGGAAGGTATGTGAGAAAAAAATTCCATATAAAGCAAGGAGAGAAACAAAAGATGGAAAGAATAGACGAATGAGCTAAAGATACAGGGATTACGGTTAGTATGTGTTCTCTTGGAGTTCTAAAGGAGAGAGAAAAAATAAATGGAATGGAAGAAGTACTGAAAAAATTTCTCCAACAGGTAAAAGACATCAGACCACAAATTCAAGAAACCTCTTACCAGTCCATTTGATTGGGTGAAATTGCATTGAAAAAACAAAAAATAAAGCCAAGTGCCTAACAATAGTCAAGAATTACTTGTTCAGATTGCATGCCAACTGCAGACTGGCAATGGTACCGAGACAGTTCAATTGGGGAAAGAAGAATGTTTCAACAAACCATGCTGAGACAACTGAATAACCATAGGCAAAAAAATGGAGATGAATCCTCACCTCACATCTTGCACAAAGAAATAACTCATAATGGCTGGTACAGATCTTAAAAGTTCTCATAACAAGAAAAAATATTTGTAACTTTGCAAGGTGATGAATTTTAAATACACTTATTTGGTAATCAATTCATTATATATATATACATATATGAAATCATTGCACTAATATAACTTGAACTTATATATAATTCTCTGTCAATTATATCTCAATAAAACTGGAAAAAATTTTAAAGAAAAGATCAGAGTTAAACGTAAGAACCAAAACTATGAACTTTTAAGAAGAAAACATGATCTTTTAATGTTTTGTTGAATTTGGTTTGCAAAAATTTTGTTGAGGATTTGTACAGCTATGTTTGTTCGAGACAGCAACCTTAATTTTCTTTTCTTATGTGGCATCTTTGTCTGGTTTTGGTATCAGGCTAATATGGGTCTGGAAAAATGAGTTTAGAAATGTTTCCTTCTCTATTTTTTGGAAATGTTTGAGAAGGCTTGGTATTCATTATTTGTTAAGAGTTTGGTAGAATTAACGAGTGAAGTCATTCTGGTCCTGGGGTTTTGTATGTAGAGAGGTTTTTTATTATTGATTCCATGGAAGTGAGTCCTAAAGTCTCACCCAATATGTGATTTTATGAAATGAACCCTTAATTGGATCAAGATATAATGTTCTTTATGTCAAGTAATCTGTTTGGTTTTCATCTTTAGCTCTGTCTGTGACACGTTTCTGGAAAGTTTTGGGGAGAAAAGAAACAAGATCACTCCGGCTGATGTGTGGAAGACAGAGAGGAGGGAATCCAGCCAGGGAGGAGCCTGTATCTGGGTCCAGGAAGCGAAATGATGGAGGCCTGGTCTATAGCAGTGGTTGTGAGTTTGCAGAGAAACCCATAAGGAAGTAGAATTTACAGGTGTTGTGATTGTTCGGATGTGGGTGATAACTTTGATGTAGATAGTCTAGTTTCTGACGTGGACCACTGGGTGTTGGTGAATGCAATCCACCTAGAAGGGAACCACGAGAAGAACAGGTGGGAGGCAGGGAAAAGGAAACTTTTGAGGGATATAGGAAACATCTAAGTGGAAGTGCCCAAGGCACATCTGGAGTCAAGAAGAGCCATCAAACTCAAGTTATAGACAGAAGAATCTTTTAGTAAATCCAGAATATTTGAATCCACAGGAATGCAGTTTCATAGTTAAGAAGGTCAGGTAACCTGTTTCCTTTGTGAAGGAAGATCTGAGAACCTGAAATCCTGGAACTGTTGTATTCATAGTCCTTGCAATTCCTCCTCCCGACATAACTGCAAAAAAAAAAAAAAGTCTTGATGTGGGGCTCTTCTTCCTAGCTATTCAGCCTAGCAAGGATCTCTGGGAAGGAAGGAGTGTCAATAATTCAGAAGATCAATGTGTCACCACAAAATAAGAAAGCATCAAGTTTTTATGGATGAAGAAGTCTGTATGTGGCTGAGGGTTTTGTTCTCGTCAGTACTGATGACAACAGAAGGGAAGTTCTTTCCTGGATTTTATCGTGGTCCCTCACGTGTCTATCAATGTGATGATCAATGTGTCATTGTCTTGACTGTGTGCCTTCAGTGGCTTCCTACCTTGTCTAGAATCAAGGCTACATGTCTTGCTGTGTCTCCCTGGACCCTTCTTCCCTGGACCCCTCTCCCACCTTTAAACCCCACGTTCTAGTCACAGAGCTGCTTGCTGCCATGGAGTGGACCTCGAAAAACTGGCACATGGTATCTACTACTTGGATATTACTGAAAAGCCCATCCAATCCTGAACCTCATTCATGATATAAACTTATTATATGATGTGTAAATGATGCTTTAATAATAAAAATTACATCCAGGTAAAAGTAGCTACAAAGAAGGCATGTAGTAGAGATTGTTTTGTCCAAAGTTGAGAACCCCGTCCTAGCCTATTTAAAACGATAAAACCACGGCTTAGTGAAAGTTCAGGAACTTTCTGGAAACCTCAGACAATTAAACGATAAGAGTAATGCTTGCAGATCTGTAGTCTAGATTTCATGATATTTCCTTGAATTAATGCTGCTACATGAAATTCTTAAGGACATATAAGAAATTAATTCTTTTTTTTTTTTTTTAACTATGCCTGCCAAGTGTGTGCAGAGAAAACAAACACCGCTACAATTATAGGCAGGAGTGTTTCTTTTTTTTTATCATTAGTATTTACTAATCATTCAACATGATAAAAAAGAGACAGAATGACAGGGCATTCCGAAACAACATTCTACTACCAGTTCCCTCTTTTTTTCCCCACATCCGTTTTATCCAAAATATAAAAATATTCTCACACATTTCATTTATGTAGAAAAACTATACCTATTAAAATAATCCAAAATCCAAACAGGCACCACCAAAGCTCAGCTCATTCCAGGTATACTATTACGGATTAATGAACAGCTTGAAAACAAAACGATGTAAATGACACCCTAGGGCTTTTTGAATCACAAGTGTCCAGGGGTGAAGCCGAGATGAATGATCTGGAAGCTGCACAAGATTTGGAAACATGTGGTGTCCCTTCTTTGCCCCTCACGGTGAGTGCCTTTCACTGAATTTCTGACTGGAATGAGGACTGACCATGAAGGAAGTGTGTGCCAGAGCTCATGGGTGGATGTACACATGGCCCGAGGACCACAGGGGACTTCCCCAGGGACACGGTGTTCACCAGCCCAGCAGATTCCTGAGGACTGGGAACGGAAGGTGACTGCGCTGTGTCACCTGTCAGAGCTCTCAACCAATTACTGAACAGATTTACTTCCCATTCTTCAGTGTTGTTTTCCAGGAGGCGTGGAGGGAATGCTGAGGGGGAGGCACGCCTTACGTAATGACGTCACAGGCCTGACATTCAGCAACCGCCCACCCCACCCCAGTCTCGCACGTGACCTTGGAAATATTTGATAGGCTTATGTATCGTCAAGCACACACCTGACTGAACCCCCTTTCCTTTTATCCAGTCATTGTCCCAGGACTCCCATCCTCCTCACCCTCCTCATCTATGTAACTAGGCTCTCGCCATGATGTTTGGAGTTGACACCAGGATCAGGCAGTATCACCAGGGCCTGGGCTGTGGTTCATGCTTGCGCAGGTGGGGGCCATGTTCCGGTGCTAAATCAGGAGGTGTGGTGACCCCATATAAAGCCCTCCAGGCCAGTTGTGGTCAGGGAGGTCAATCTGAGCCAAGTGCTCCCACCTCCTTGCTGGCCCCCCAAAAAGCTCTCTCCCTTTTGCAAAAATGGATGTCTCAGTGTTTGGGATTTGCTGTATGCACAGGGCAAACACCAAACTCACGTTTGGTAACAGTTTTGTGCCCCCTGTGCTGATTCTCTGTGTTTTTGAGGGGAGGGGACCTGCTACAGAGGTGCAAAGGCAACCACTTATTACCAACCCCCGTTCTACCAGACTCACAGGGCTTTCAGGAAAAACGTTTTCATCACCAACCCCTTGGGACATAGTCTGGAGCTTTGAATCGCCTTCCACCAGGGGACAGCTGAGAATTCGCTGTGGGAAGAGCGATGGGGAGAGGCAGTGCTGAGAGCTGATGGTTGACCCTGGAGCCCCTCCTTCCACATCCCACCGCCTACCAGTGAAGTGAGGGGAAGAGGGGGTTGACCTCTGGGCTTGCCGGTTCCCCCTGCAGTCCAGGCATCGTTCGTGGAGACAGGATCTCCCAGCCAGTAGAGCTGGGCCTGGCGTGTGATGGACATGGGTGCCTGAGCCAGGTTGCTCAAGAAAACCCCGCAACTTTTGTGACTAACGAATGTACGTTTTTGTCACTTTGAAATTTTCAACAGTTCCCTCTGGGCCGTTTGTTTTTCTTCGAAGTTGTTGCGATTTGGAGTGTTTGTACTTAATTAGAAGCAGTCTGTGACAGAGTCCTTGGCACCCAGCTCCCGGAGGAGACCCAGCCTGTGGGCCCCCTCCCCGACCCCCCCAGGCCTGCCAGGGCTCCTTCTCCAGCAGGCTCTGGGCCTCAGACCCGGTTTTGTTCTGGTTACACAGCTCCTGAGCAATGCTGGAGGAAGGATTAGGGCAGGGAAGATTCTAGAAACCCCAGCGTCTGCCCCAGGAATACCTCCAGTTCTCTCACATTCCAATACTTTATTGGGAAAACATACACATGAATAAAATGTAAAGAAAATCCATCTCTATTATTTGCCTGGAAATAAAATCAGAAAGCTCTCTACTCTTTTTCTTCTCTACCTCTGTATTATGGTAGAAACTCTTCCGAACATCCACCATGATTTATTATTTCACAGAAAAATAAAAGCTATGCGGATCTTTTCCTTAGTGCAGTTGCCAAAGGAATTCAGATTGATAGCATCAATAATTAGTTTCTTCCAAATAAATCTTTTGAATGGAGCAGTAGCAGAACTATTTCCTACAGAGAGGAATCAGTACATCTGATTGCTAGTGTGTTCTGAGAGTGAGTAAAACTGACGTGAGTCATGGAATTTAAGTCTGTATCTGCCCCACCGCCAAGCCATGGGGTATTCGGGGTTTATCTCTGATTACTTGTGAGCTCCTTGAGAGAAGCATCTTCTTGCCACTGTGTGTTTAAGGTCTGGAATCTCTCAGTTGTTTGGAAATGAGGACGAAAACACTCTGTTTTTGCTGTTTTAAAGGATTGTTTTTAAGGGTCCAGGAAGACTAGCCCTAGAAAAGGAAAGCAGCTTTTCGAAAACACATCAGGAGACGTTGAAATCACTGAAAGGCAATCTGAACATTATCTGCGGATGCCCAGGCTTTGAGTGGGGACTGACAATAGTGTGGGAAGCCACCGGCCTCTGCCTTAGAGCTGAGAAAGAACAGAGACCTGGAGCCCACTGGTGGACTAGACATTATTCCAAGTATTTGATTACAGTGTTGCCAGCAGAGCTTCACCAAAGGATGAGGGAGAGAAATTCTGCATAACAACAGGTCCAGTCACCACAGAGCCCCATGATAGTCTCTCTAAAAACTCCTTAGAGGGACAATCTTATCTTAGTGGGTGGTTGGAGCCATACGTAGCTGTGGCTGCAAAAATCTCTCCGTTTCCAGAAAAACTGAGAGATGGCTTCTAGACAAGCAATGGAAGGATCGTGGGATGGGTCCTTACCACCAATGAGCCTGCTACATACCAAGTTCACACAACTAGGAAGATTTAAATTCCTGTGTATCGAAATCTGTTTCAAACAGATTCTGGCATTTTTCTACTCCTGTAATGGTTTAAGACAATTCTGGTTGTTATTTTCTTTTTAGTCCCTTTTTATCTCTCAAAAGGGCCATCACGTTTCTAGAAAATTTGTTGCAAAACTCTTCTTTAGTTTCGTGCACGTGGTCTCATGGAATGTCTGTGTCTATCTCTTTGGATATTTCTGAATGATCTTCTGTCCTTAGCTTAAAATATTGTTGTAAAAACTAGAACAGCAGTTCTCAAATGTTGGTGTGCTTCAAAATTGCTTGCTGAGCTTATTGAAACAGATAGCTGGGCCCTGCTGCCTAGTTTGATTCCTTACATCTGGAACGAGGTGGTTCAAGAATGTGCCTTTTCAGATCAGTGGAATAGAACTGAATCAGTGGAATGGAAATTGTCTCTCACACAGACAGTCAATCTATGACAAAGGAGCCAAAGAGCATATGATGGAGATAGGAAAATCTCTTCAATAAATTTGTTTTGAAGCTGGCTCCTTGCCTCAGCAGAATGTAGAGTTCCTATTGATGCCGGTGGGTATAGAGTTTCTCAACTAGAGGAGAGTGAAAAGAGAATGACAGTAGGGGTGTCCATTATAGGCCCTGACTCACAACTTTCACAGCCTCACACAGCTATTTATTGAAGTGTGCTTTGATTTCTAATGGTATTGAAAGTGTTATTGGTAGCTTTCACAGGTGGAATGCGAAGAGACAAAACAAAGGAACAGATGAAACAAAATCAGCCCTTGTACACTGGCAATAGAACTGAGGTTACTAAAAGGGAATGCGGTGGGGAGGGGCGGCGGAGCCCACTGGACAGACACTGGGGAAGAACACTTGGTGATGTGGTGGAGGGCAGGTGTGATATATAGCTGCGGAATGGAGAAATGCCACAATATGAGGAAATTATACATACGAATTTATTATAATTTGTGAAACAAAGTTGCTACAAAACAAAAATTGGAAAAAAAATGAAAACATTTTAAAATAAAGAATGTTCTTTTTTAGCAAGTTCCCAAGAGAGCTAATGCTGCTGCACTGGGGCCCACACTTTGAGAACTACTGGACTGGAAAAGCCAAATTCAGGAACAAAGCCTCTAACAAAATACCTCATACCCAGTCGGTGATCAATAAATGTGTATTGTATGAAGAAACTTCTTAATGCAGAAAGTGCATTTTTTTCTTTATTAGCATTTCTATTTAGCTCTTTAGATTGGAATATTTCTCTAAAACATGTTGTTTTAGAATTTTAAAAAATTAATAAAAACCTATTTCCCTGTATCAGCTGGGATTTATTTGAGCTTTTCTTACCTTCAGATGCAAAATACTTTAATGATTAGTAAAGAGATGAGTGTAAGGAATGCTTTTGATTTCCATAAAGAGCTATCTTGGTATAATGGGGTAAGGGCAGTCTCCTTAATAAATGACTTGGGAAAACCTGAAAAAACACATGCAAAAGAATGAAACTATATCCTATCTAACACCATGCACAAAATTATTCAAAGCAAATTAAAGACTTAGATGTAAGACTGAAGCCAAATTACACAGAAGATAACATAGGGAAAACACTCCTTGATACTGGTGTGTCTTGGGAGCTCAACTTCAAAGTTAAGGGAAATAAAAGCCAAAATTACATGGCTGACATCAAATTGAAAAGCTTCTGCATGGTGATAGAAACTATCATCAAAACAAAAAGGCATCCTACTGAATGGGAGAAGAAATTTGCCCATCAAACATTCAACAAGGAGTGATATCCAAAATATACTCAAGTACCCATGAAAATCAACAACAGAAACACAAATAATTTAATTTTAAAAATAGAAGCTCTGAAAAAACATTTCTGTAAGGAAGACATGCAGATGGCCAGTAGGCCCATAAAAAGATCTTCCAAAACTCTTTGTTTTTAGAAAAACACAAATCAAAACAACAATGAAATATCACCTCACACCTGTGAGAATGGTTATTATCTAAAGGAAACAAGTGTTGTTGAGGATGCGAAGTAAAATAAATCTTTATGCACTGTGAGTGGGAGTATAAATTGGGGCAACCATTATGGAAAGCAGTATGGAGAGTCCTCGAAAATTCCAGATGATTCCATTATCCCACTTCTGGCTGTTTACTCCCCCCCAAGAAACAAACAAACAAGCAAAGCAAACACAACCATACTAACTGAAAGAGATATATGCATCCCTATGTTTATTATAACATTTGTCATAGCCAAGAGTTGGAAACAACCGAAGTGTCCGTCAACAGATGGGTATATAAAGAAGATGTGGTATATATACACAGTGGAATGCTATTCATCTGTTAAAAATGATTAAATTCTGCTGTTTGCGACAGCACTGATGAACCTAGAGCGAATTATGCTTAGTGAGACAAGTAAAAGGAGAAAGACAGACATCACATGACTTCACTCATAGGTGGTATTCGGAGAAGCTAAATAAACAAATGAGCCAAATGAAATAGAAATAGAACTTTAGACTATAAAATAAAATTAGTGATTCGACAAAAGGGAAAAGGGGAGGACTGAACAAGTTGGGTAAAAGAGGTCAATTACAGGGTGAAGGACTGTTGGTGGTGAATTTTATGTATTATATACAGATGTTGACTTAGGATGATGCCCACCTTAAACTTACATGTTATGAGGCAATGCTCCTTCAATAAAATAAAATAAAAAATTAAAACCGGTAGCTGGGGCCACAGCACAGGAGCAAGTATAGGGGTTGTGCAGTGCTCAGCCTGGGCAACTGTATGTGGCAGCCCAGTGGGAGTGGGGCGTGTGCTCCGCTGCAGGAGCCAGGAATGGAACACTTCTCTCTCTTCCTTCCTTTCGAAGATTCATTTGTCGAAAGATTTGAGCTTTTAGAACTTTTAATCCCCCTTCCACATGCATATCCTCTCATCTTCAGTTGACGATTAAGCCATCTGACAACAACAACAATAAGCACAAGTTTTAAAGTTCCTTCTTTTCACAAATGAAGGTGAATGTTAGTTCACAATCCAGGTGTTACCTGAAACTAGCCCCCACACATGGAGGGCAAGGAGAAACCAGAGAAAGAGGCAGCTCTCTCCACACTGGTCAGTGGCTGCTTTTTAAGTGAGGGGACTTAGGGGCTTTGTCTTGGACTGCCCAGGACAAGGGTTTTCCATTCCTGCCCCTCTGATGGAGACTTTAACTGGGTTCATCAGTGCGCCTTCTAGATGGCCTTAGTAACACATTTTATCTCAGGCTATGTCCTTTGGCAGCTTCTGGGAGCAGGGAAGGCAAAAGGAACCCGCCTCATCCCAGGGATGGGGTGAGGGACCTGTACATGCCTAGTTCCATTGACTGCCTTCACCGGCAGTGAGTGAACTGGTGAGCCCATGTCTGCCACTTCACTTCTTAGCACTCTAACAAGAAAATAGTAATATCATAAGGCAATATGTATACCAGCCTTCTGGGCCGTGAAGCTATTTTCTTCAACTTCAGATTCTCCATCTGTGAAGGCTGCCTGAAACCAGGATGTATTTGTTGACAGTTCAGGTACAAGAAAGAGTGTCTGAAAACCACTCATGTGCCATCCTGTGCTTTGTGCTAATATAATGTGCTGAATGAGTAAAATGTGCAGGGATAATTGGGCAGAACTCATTTCATTTTGTCTGAGTACAATTCGATGAAGAAATTGCTCAGCATAGTTTCTCTGAGGAGTATACTTACTGTAATTTTTACCTCTTGGAAATGGAATTAATTTTTATTTAGATAGCTGGCATCAGAATGGTGCAGCTGCAATAATTTGGCAGAGGAGAGAAATATAAGAGAGAGAAACTGTCATTTGGTGTTCTTTGGTTCTTGGAAAAGGGAAATCTTTTCCTATAAGCACAGTGAAGAATGTCAGAGGCCTGGGGGTCTTTTGGGGGTGTTCTGGTGTGACCCTGTTGTGAGCACTGGAAGGGAGTAAGTTCCCTCTAGAATGTAATGGAACACACCCTTCAGGATTCTCCCAAATGCACTCACAACTTGGTTAGTGTCTCAGAGCAAAGACCCAGGTCATTAACCTTCTGGGTCAAACCAGAAGATTCAGAGTGTGGGCAATTGAACTAATTGTACCAATGATGGTTAGAGACCTTGTTCAAAGACACAAGGGCGACAAGAAGAAAGGAGAGGAAAACAGAAAGTTGATGTCCAAGCCTGTATCACCCCAGTCTTGTTCAGTCTTCACAGCTGCACTGGGTGTCAATGTCGTGATCAGGTATGGGGACCAGGAGCCAGAAACCCCAATCAGCAGATTCTTTCACTCGATTAGTGGCCCAAAGTCTTCCTCTGCTTTATGGCTGCAGGTTCTCAGGAATGTCCTCGAGTGGCTCTGGACACCTACCCAGAGTGGCTCAGTCAGGGGACTGCAATTCCAGACTCTTCCCTTCTCTGGTCTCCAGAAGAGTGTGGAGAGTCTGGGGCCAACACTGCAGCGTGTCATGGCGTCTGTGTGGACTGCATTTTGCTTGGACCTGAGCTCTCCTTTTTTTTTTTTTAAAGGAAAGGTGCAGGCAGGAATGAAGGTGAGCAGGCAGGCAGAAAGAGAGAGGAAGGAGTACTTTATTTTATTTAGTTGTTCATCCTGGATGTTCGCCCTGACCCCGGGATGCACACCCAGGTCCTTGGGATGTGTGTGGACTATGCTCTCCGCTGTAGGCAGTTGACTAAGCCACTACTCCTCCAGGGCATGCCCTGAGCTCTATTTTTGTAGGATACTTCCTGGCAGGCATTTGGCACTTGGGGTGCCATCTTTTCAGTAAGAGGGGTGTGCCCTGTTCTGTCAGGACTGACACATGGCATGCTTGTGCTCATTTTCCAAAGGTTATGTCATCCTTATCACTCCTCAGCTGATTTCACTACGTCATGCTTTAATTTTTATAACATAATGAAGTCAGTTATATCACCTTTAGCAAAACAAAGTGGATTATGCTAAATAAGCCCTTACAGAAGTAAACAGCAATGCACCCACCTCTCTCACCCCCACACCCTGGCTTTTGAGAGAAGTGTTGGAAGTAAATGTGGGATGCTAGGTGCCAGGCGGCAGAGTTGGACAAGAGGCGGGTCTGGCAGACTCCACAGGTGGATATTGGAAATCACCATCTCTTTATGAGGAGGGAAGTAGAGAGATGCAGTGAATGGAAACACAGGTCAAGGAAATGAAGACTCTGGAAAAAGTGAGTGAATTCTCTTTGAAAATTCTGTGTTCTGCCCTCGATTTCATTTCTCTACCACTTGCTTGTTATTCCTCAAGACAAGTTGAAAAAGAAAAAAAGAAATGTCATCCAAAAGGCTAAATATTTTCCTGCTCAGAAACCTAATCTAACCCATTCACTTATTTTGCAGCTACTTAACTTATTTTAGTTGCCTGGTAGTGCTGTTTTGCTGTGCCATGTATACACAATGCAATACTCTCTGTTTTAGAAGTGGGAACATGAGACCAGAAACGTGGGTCTCCCTCAAGAAGGAATCTCCCTTAGAAAAAAAAGGAAGTGATGAATCAAAGCATAGTGATCCCCAAGTGCTTGATAATTCAGATGCTGTGCTGTACATCAGTAGCTGATGCTGTGCTGTACATCAGTAGCTGATGCTGATAAGAAAAGGAAATTTACAGCCATTGGGCTGGTTGATGAGTCAATCTCCAGGTTCCAAGTGAGACCAAACTTAATTATGTTCTGTAGTTTCCTTCCATCTAATACAAAAGATAAAGGCTCAGACTGTTCAATTGTGTTAGTATGGAGCTTTATAGAATTTAAAACCTTTAAGATCCTGTGAATGTGAACCTTAAAATTTTTTTTTAGATAATTGTGGGAAGACACAAAACTTCACTAGGGTAGAAGATAATTATAGTTCCTTATTCACTGATCTCAAACATGCTGAATTTAATTTTTCTCCTGCTTTTCTGAGGTTTTCATCTGCAAAACAAAACAAATCAAAACAAACAAACATAAAAAAACCTCTAAAAATTCCAGAGTTGCTTTTAGCTCCAAGAGGACTGTTATCACTAACAGCTTTGCTTTTGTAGATATTTACAAGCTTAAATCAAAGTGCTTCTGACAGGGTCAAGTCCAACTCAATAGGGCGTTTCATAACCTGTGAGGAAATAGGAGATGGATGTAGGGTTCAGGTGGGTAGCCCCTAAATAATTCGCTGACATGTCCAGTGTCCACTGTGCCAAGTCCCTGTCCTCCTGGGAGCCTCTGTTTGCAGAGACAACATGGCCATTATTATTAGATCTGGGACTTGGACACACACACACACACACACACACACACACACACACACACACACACACACACCCTGTATCCCTGCTCATCTGCCCACTGGAGTGAGCACTTTTTACCAGTGAGGAGAATGAGGCTCAGGCTGGGCTCATCTCTGTCCTCTGTCCATCAACATCTGTTGAAACAGGGTGGGAAACTTGTCAATCCTGTTTCCAGAACAGCACAGAACTTCGCTGACATCTGCATTCAGGGCCCGAGGTCCATCTACTGGTGTCATTGTGTCATGGAAAGCAACAGGGCACTCCAGGGATTGAGGATGACACCATGCATCTGGGTGTGATCTGTGTCAGGTCCCAACATGGTGCCCTCCCATCATGCTTTGGCATCTGGAGCATGAGAATCAGCTCTGGGAAGAGCCAGAGAGAGCTGCAGACTCACTGGAAAAGACAACTTGTCTTGCTGGGAACAGAACCCAGCAGCAGTAGGTGGCTCTAGCGAGTGGCTGCTCCTCTGAGAGGGAAAGTGCCCGGGAGGCTGCTTTTGGGGTAAATGTGAGCCTACGGATGGCAAAGGAGGCCTCTCCAATTCCATCAGAGACATTTCTCCAACTTCTCTGGCAACACATTTCTGAGTCCTGTGACATAGGGCCACATCAGAAGGTTACAGCCCCTGAGGAAAACAACTTGGCATTGATGAGTTAAACATAGAATTGTCACATGGGCCCAAGTATTCGTGTGCTCTGGTTGTAATAACCAAGTACCATGGAGCAAAGGGCTTAAAATCAGAAATGTAGCCTCCTCAGTGCCTCAGGTGGCTAAGGCACAGGCTATGAAAGCTGTGGACCTGGGTTCAAGATCTGCAACTGGGGGGTTGGGGTTGGGGGCAGGCGGTGGAACTGACTGAAATTTATTTTCTCAGAGTTTGGCTGGCTTGTTTTGCCGAGGTCAAGGTGCTGGCAGGGTTGGCTCCTTCTGAGTCCTCTCTCCTTGGCTTGTAACAGCCACTTTCTTCCTATGTCCTCACATGGTCCCCTGTCTGTGTTTATTGTGTCCTAATCTCTTCATTTAAGGTGAATAGTCTTCTTGGGTTAGAGTCCACCCTAATGATTTCATTTCACTTCTTTTTAAAAAGAAAGGTAAAGGCAGGAATGGAAGCCAGATAGCCAGGCAGGCAGGAAGAGAGGAGGGAGAAGCACCCTACTTATTTTTAATTGTTCAAGTTGACTGTTCCCCCTGGCCCTGGGGTCTTGAACCCACAAAACTTGGGATGCATGTGGGATTGCTCCCAGGTTGTACCCCTAATGATTTCATTTTAACTGAATGACTTCTTCAAAGGCCCTCTCACCAAATAGTCACATTCTGAGGTACTGTTAGAACTTAAAACATAGGCATTTTTTTTTTTTGGAGGGGGGAGCAGGTGGAACACAATTCAGTCCCTAGCATCCAGTAATTCTACTCTTACTACCTGATACTCCAAATCATTGAAAACAGGTGGTCACACAAAAACTTGTACACAAATACTCACGCTAACCCTATTCTCTATAACCAAAAAGCTGAAACAACCCAATTGTCCACCAACTGATGAAAGAATAAATGTGCTATGTCCATATAATGGAATTATATTCAGTTATAAAAAGGCATGACATACTGGCATAGGGTCTCACATGAACGTTGAAAATGTACTGAGTGAAGGAAGACAGAGACAAATGGCCACATCATTGTGGGATTCCATTTATACTCCATATATTAAATACAATAGGTAATGCACAGAGTCAGAAAGTGAATTAGCGGTATCCAGGAGCTGGGCAGGAGGGGGACTCAGGGGTGGTTGCTAATGGGTAGGGGTTTCCTTTGGGAGGATGAAAATTTCTGGTACTAGGTAGTGGTGACAGTTACAAACATTGTGTGCAGGTGTCCAATGTCACTGAACTGCATAAAGTGGCTAAAATTTTATACTGTATTTTATCGTACAACAAAAAGACCATGAAAATTAAGACTGAACTTCGTGGCCGGGTGTTCTTAGCATTCCTCCTCAAAAGCTGGCATCTCATCTTTTCCCCGTTGTGTTAAAGCAGGAGTGCAGGCAGACTCAAAGCCCTCTGCTTCCTCTGTCTCCCCCAGAGGGCATGGCTTCCCTGTAAGTTGTCCTAACTTAAGTCAGTGCTGCTTCATGCCTGAGGCGGGTGCAAGATTTCAGTGAATCCATAGCTCTTCCTAGGCCTTTTGGGTCTCCCCTCTTGCTTCTTCAAGTCAGGGTTCCTACTAAGGTCCTGGTCATGCCAGGGACAGAGTTCCCCAAACCAGGGATGTCTCCCAGTTTCTAAAGAGCTGGGCAGAAGAGATCCTTGAAAATGAACCCCGATGAGAATAAAGGTTGAATGTCACTTTAAATGTACTAACACCTCTTTTTAAACAAAAGCAAAAAAACTGGTGAGTCATTTTTATACATAAGGAACTCTCACCCCCACCAATTGATTTCTAAATTTATAGGTTGAATATTTTCATTATTTCATTTTCTGATTTTAAGATAACCTTAATTCCACCTGCATCATTTCTTTTGTCACGTGAGAAAAATATTTTTCCCAAGGTTCCAGGGACTTAGGCCATAGATACCTTTTGGCTGGGTGGGTCCATCAGGGCTACACTGATGGTAAATGAGGTTCTCAACTGTTTGGGGTTTGGGTTTACGTCTCTGGGTTGTTAAACTGATCGTTCTGTGCCAATTCCATATCTCCTCGATCCTAATAGCTTCATCGTATTATTTAAGACAAGTTCCTTGATTCATCTTTTTTTCCAAACTGTCTGGACAGTTCTTGGCCAATGTTTCTTCCAGACTCTGAAGTCAGCAGCAACACTTGGTAGATGAGTTGCCCTCACAGTTCTCAGGTCTCCCCGAAGACTGGGGTGTGTGTGGGGGGGCTTCCTGGTCTGGGAAGCATGGGAAGAACCACCCCCAAATTCTCTGAGTAGCCAGTTATTGCATACTCACAGCAAGCTGAAGCACTAAAGAACTGTCAGTCCGGGGAGAAGCGCTGTATGGGCTTTATAGGAGGGTGCCTTCTATTGCTACTTTTTTTAGTGCTTATTTCCGGCATGCAGGAGTGAAGCAAGTTGCGAGTCTGCAGTTATCTCCGGCGGGGTGGACTGAGTTGCTTCGGATTAGCAAGATCTACGGCAAGATTCGGGTGTAGTTTCTCACAAGATGCTATTTGGAACACCGGAGACAAAAAGTCTGTTGAGAAGTTTATTGTTACTCTCAGACCTTAATCATATCAGTATGAGGGTCCAAGGATGTCATCAAGACTGAGACAAGGGTCTGTTGAGTATCCTGTTCAAGAGGGTAACTCACAGAATACCTTTGTCAGGATTGAGTGTTTGAACATGTTGCAATGAAGTTTTCAGATACGGTTCTTTAAAAAATGGAGTTACTTAGGCTTTCCTGGGAGCCCTTGTCTTTTAACAACAATGACTTGGAAGATCCTTTCTCACTCATATGATGGAAGGGTGTGGCTCTTTTCCCTTGAAAAGCACATTAACTATGCTTCTCTGCCACTCAACAGATTTTTGGTGTTCAGGGGGCTTGCAGACAGAAAACTCTTCTGAGGTCTAAGTGGTGTTTCACGTAGGAGACACACAAAACACAACATATCCGTCTGGTTAACTAGAGCGTGAGCTCCTCAAGGATAAGAGATTAACCTCACTGCGCTGTGGACCTAGGAGATATGGGAAGTAATAAATATAACAGTGTGCTGTTAATTGTATTAGTCATTAATTCTGTGTGCTGTTCCCACCTATCAGAACCTGCTCAAGTCAAGAACTGTTTCCAGTTAAAATAAAAACATGTCTGTGAAACAACACATCTATAGGCTTATTTTGAGTGTAACCTTGTATTTTAGAATATCTTCTTTGAAGATTAGCAGATTTAAAAAATGTGCATCTTGTCAATTTTATTATTTGAATATTAAAATAATTACATTCACCTATGTCCCAAGTATTAGCTAAGATTTATCAGGTGTTTTTCAGAACAGTCCCTGTCTGACCTAAGCACTCTTCATGCTGATTTATTTAATCCTGATAAGAACTTTCCAACCCTACATGACAAGAGGCAGAAAAAAGAAACGGAGTTAGGATGCTGTCTAGAAATACAAATCAGTTTAATAAAAATAGTGGTTTTATTGATTACATATAATTTTAATTATATTATAAACTTTAAGAATTAGAAGTAAAGAACCATCCTTTTTTTTTTAACCAAGGATAACTAAGTTATGGCGGCATGTTCAATGAAAATTATTGTATTCTGCTTAGTCATCATATATCTATTTTTCAGCTAATCAGAAAGCTATTATCCAAACTTTCTATTAGGCCACAATAGTTACCCCTATACACCGATTTAAGTAGAAAGAAGACATTAAGGGTTTTCTTTTTCAGTAAATACTCCCTGTTCATTATACAGACATGTCCTTCCCAAATTAACTTTATTATAATGTACAAAACTGAACTTTCTATCCAAAAGAGCTGCCTCAAATAACTTTTGCCTTGGAAAGCTAAAAAGGTATTAGATAACAGCAAAACGCTACTCGACTTTGTATCTTAAAGTTTTCATTTTTGCCTAAAACCCCAACTAATAAAATGAAATTAACCCCACATTATAATACTTAAGAAGTCCTTTTTGTATATATTTTTAACACAAAGAAGGGATCTGTCAAATGGTTTGCGCTTATATTTGGCAGGCCACAGAAAGAGGACTGTGAGAAATGAAAATGCTTTAGTGTTTTCAGCTGAGGAGATTGATGGCTGTCATTCTAATTTTTCATCTCCTTCTTCCACATCTTTCAAGCTGAGTACTTCCAAAGAGCCTTTGCCTTTTGTCTCCTTCTTTATTAGCTCATCAATTTCTCTGAAGACGCCTGGGTCAGTCAGACATACCTGAAATGTTTAACACAGCCATTTATCATAGGAAGGTATGCAAAATGGTAGAATAAACACAGCTTTAACATTCTCTATGACAAAACGGTCTGCAGATATCACTACTGCTATACTTTAAACATACAATAGAGAAGACAATACACAGCATGGGAGACGAGGCTCCAGTCCAGCATCTTCCCTTAAACATGCATTTATGCCCCTGTGACAGGGTACTGCCTCTGTGTTTAAAGACATATCCAGATTTCTTACCTGTTAAAATGAAGGCGTTGAACTAGAACACTATAATCCTTTCCTATTAAATTTAGCATTACATTTTTTCCCAGGGTCTACAATCCATTTTATTTAAATATAATCCAAACACATACCACTTAGAAAATACCAATAAAAATTTATGTACCAGAGTTGATGCCATTGCATTGGGACAAAGCTGGCAAGTTCTTGCCTCTAGCACAGCCCAGCAAACACCACTGAGGAAACCTAATATTTCGGAACAGATGTTGTGGTATTTGGCCCCCAGTTTGATGGCTCGCAAAGTTAACCTGAAGTTGTCACTGTTTGGTACTAGACGTAAAATTTCATCAGCTACTCTGCGACCTTGAAGACTTCATGTGCATCGTATGTCTCCATTTTTAAGCAGACTGTGGTCTTAGATCCAAATCTTCTGCAACAGTCTGCAGTGCTGATCTCGAAAACAGGGTTAGCAATCTCGATCCCATCAAAACACAGTGTGATAACCGGTACAAATGCCTCTTCGACAGCTCTTCAGTCTTTCACTTCTTCCTGTGGTTTCAAGCTATCACAGGAGGTGAAAAGGTCACCTCGATAAGCATGTCTCCGTGCAAAGCAACGAAGCCTCAATCCCAGCCCCTTTTGTTTGGACTCCCATCTGTGAGATCCAAATGTAAATATTTTTCCTCCAACAGTTGTGGAATGTTCTGGCTTTCACTGATTTCTCGTATCCATTCTTTTATTTAATTTCCTCCAAATCAAAATCCTGCGCTGTAGTTCCTCTTCCTCTTTAAAAACCCCACAGAGCTTGAGAATCTTAATTCGTTTCTGGGTAAGTGTGCAGTCACATTAGCTGCTAAACTGATGGGAGAGGTCGTGCCATAGTGCTTCTGTGGCGGCTGTGTTCACTGTGATCCCTGCACTGTAACTGCAAAGAGCAGCCACTGTTTCCTGTGCTGGCCAGTCACTCCCCCACCCTCAATGCCCCCAAGATCCACTGAGTGGGAGGGAGGGGGATGCTGGCCTCAGCCCTGGGTCCACTGGGTCCACTGGCATCCACTCGTGCCTTTTTCAGTGCTGTTTTTCCTCTAAATTTAACGCTACATTTTACAGTTCTTTTTATCCACGTATGAAGGAGAACAGAAATCTTGAAGGTGTATTTAGAAGTTATGTGTAACGTTTGGAAAAAATTTTCAAAGAGAGTCAGTTGTGTTATTTTCCATCTAGGCTGGAATGCTCAACAATCCTCAACAGCTCATTTGTTTTGCTAAAGCTACAAAGCCTGAAGACATGAATTTGCTGACAGCTGAATTTACAGTCTGAAGTTATGGGGGTGAGGGCCCACTGATGTGATGTTTTTGCTTCTTTGAAATGTTTTGTGGCAAATGACTCTGACCAACTTTTAGTCTTATTTTCATTTCCCTCATAGTAAAAGATTCACTGTAAAATATATTCTCCCATGTAAAATGATCAACTCAATTCTATCATTAATGAATGGATTAAAAAGTACATGTCACTACAATTTAGTGCTACTTAAAACTTGACAGATACTTAATTCTAGGTTAGATGTTTCTGGAAATGTAGAACTCTTCACACATTCACACCTTTAAATATTTGTTACACACTTATAATTACAGAAAAAAAAAATTTGGTGATATGGAGGCCAAGAAATAAGACAATTGTAAAATCCTTACCATCTCTAACTGCTGATTATAGTCTTCACTTTCTACAACTTTGACCAGCTGCTTCAGTTTTTCTTTCAGCTTCTTTCCTTCATTCATTGGGAGAATGAACCGAAGTCTCATGTGAGCACGTTCTATCTTCATGGTTCCCTTCAGCTGCTTTATCACTTCCAGAGCCTGTCAAGACAAATCAAAAAGAGCAATTTCTCTGCTGCTTCTCCTATACTATTTAATTAGCTATTTGAAACAAAGCAATTTCCATCTGGATGGATGAAGCAACAGTTTCTTAGCTATGATGCCAAGAGACTAAGTAATCATAGGAAAAAAACAGATACACTGGACTTGACAAGTAGAAACTTCTGTGCTTCAAAAAAACTATCAAGAAAGTGAAAACACAATCACAGAAAAGAAAATATTAGTCGTTCATACAATGGATAAGGTACTATGATCCAGAATAAAGAACTTACAACTCAATAGTGAAGAGATCATTAAAAAGTAGTCAAAGGATCTGATTTAGTGATTTCTTGAAAAAGAAGACAGACACAGAGTCAATAAACTCATGAAAATACATTCAGAGCATTAGTCACTAGGGAAAAGAAAATCAAAACGAGAATTGTATCCCCAGGATGGTGATAATTAAAAACTTGGACAATATAACAGATATTGATGAAGATGCAGAGAAATTTCAACTCTTATACAATGATTGTAGAAATACGAAATGATGCAATTGTTTTGGAAAACAATTTGGCACTTTCTTAAAAACTTAAACAGTGTTATTATATGACCTAACAATTGTAGAAAAATGAATACAGATGTCCACAAGTAAATAGCATTATTCATAAAGTTAAAAAGTGGTAAAACCTGAATGTCCATCAACTGATGAACAAATAAACCAAACGTGGTTTCTTTCTGCAACATGAACACTGATTGAAAAGACACATAATGTATGATTTCATTTATCTGAAATGTCCAGAGTAGACAAATCTATACATATTGAAAGTAAATTTGTAATTGTGAAGGGCTTATGAGGCAGGGAATGAGGAATGACTGCTGATGTTTTTTTTTTTTCTGATGAACATATCTATGTAGATATTAGAGAAGGCTACGAGACTTAATATATGAATGAATTATACACTTTAAAATATTGACTTTTATGATATAGAAAGATATATGTAAAAAATCTAAAAGGATTATTTTAACTCCTGATTGAAAGTCCAAGTTTCATCTTTAAAGCTGTGATTTGGATAGGAAGATTTGAGTCCCAGTGTATTTGTGTTTGGCTTAACAAATTCCAGTATTCCCCTCTGTAATCCCCTTTCTTTACCTCCCCTCTTTCCAAAACCTTCTACCCACTTGCATTCAAACAAAATAATTTTATTATTATAAATCAACTACTGCAATGATTTCAGATAAAAATGATTTCATGGATACTGTTGGATAACATTAAAACCACTCACCTGCTGTTTTGTACTCTTATTGGTTTTGACTGAATAGTGGATGTCCTTCATGGCTCTCTCGATAAGTATAACAGTGTATGGTCTCTTTGTTTCAGGGTTCACACATTTGTCGGCTACAATAGTTGCAATGTCCCTAAACATCTGCTCCAGTTGGGTGTGCCGTTCTTTGTCTGATACTTGGACCTCCCCTTTAGTCAAAATCTAAAGAAAAACAGATTTTCCAGAAACAAACACTGAGGAGAAGCAGGCACATAGGCTGTAGAGACACTGCAGCAATTACAGCAACAAAAAGTCGGTGAAAATGTCCAGGTTCAAACTACATCACAGACTTGAGATTCCGGCAGCGGTGGAGGGGGTGGAACTGTGGGAAGAACTGGCTCTCCCAGGAATTGCGGAAGTAGCAGACAGCCTGCCCAGTGGGACTGAGACATGGAGTCAGGGGAGAGGGTAGGCACAAGGTGGAAGGAGAACCAGTGCCTTGGAGGTTTGAACAGGAGGCCTGGCAAGAAAATTATACTGGGAAGTTAACTAGACAACCTTTAGGGAAATCGCCCACCACTGATCCCTCCCACCATAGTGTCACAGGACCTGCCCACTGGAAATCCTGCTCTCAGGCTCAAAGGAAGAAGACTGTCTTCCAGAGGGAGAAAAAGTTGCTATCCACTACCACCACATTGTGCGTGGAGACAGAACTGCACTCTGATTGCTGATGCAGGCCAATAGCAAGGTGGTCATTATGGTTGGGAGCTGGGACCCTGGGGGAAGGTTCTGCATCCCCTATACAAACTCCAACCCCACAGACTGACTTCTCAGGCAGCAACAGAGGGCCCATATAAGCAACAAATCCTACCGGTGGAGACACCACAAAACTCAAGAAATTCTAGTGTCCCAAGATCCATACTTATTCAGTGCAAGTCAATACCCTATACAATGCCAACACCGCAGGAAAACCTAATCCGCAGATGCAAACAGAATGGCAAACAGAGCAAAGACACAGAGAGATATATACATGTAATAATGGATCCAATCAAAGATCCAGGGGAAAATATGAACACAACACATGTTAGCAAACTACCTGAGAATGAATGTTAAGGCAACAGTGATAAATACACTCATGGAAATCAAGAAAACAACAGAAGAAAAAGAGAACAATAAAAGAGATAATAAATGATACTTTAAAACAGATGTCAAAGAAATAAAGAACAAACAGCTGACCTAAAGTATTTAATAGAGGGAGTCTGAAGAGGATGGACGAAGCCTCTAATACAATCAGTGAGCTAGAAGATAGGGCAGAGGAATGCACTCAAGCAAACCAGCAAAGAGATAAAAGAATGCAAAGAAATGAAGACAGCATTTGAGACCTATGGGATAACATGAAAAGAAACATCATTGGCATTATAGAGGTCCCAGAAGGAGAAGAGAGAGAAAAGGGGGCAGAAACTGTATTTGAAGAAATAATAGTGTAAAATTTCCCCAACCTGAAGAATGAAACAAGCCTCTAGACCTAGAAAGTTCGAAAAGTTCCTAATAACAGAAACTCAAGCAGACCTACAGCTAGACACACAGTCATCAAAATGGCAAAAATACAAGATAAAGAATCTTGAAAGCACCCAGAGAAAAATGAATCAAATACAGAGGAGTCCCCATAAGATGGTCAACAGATTTCTCAAGTGATAGTCTACAGGCCAGGAGGGAATGGCATTAATTTTCAAAAGGCTGAAAGAACAGTATTTTCAACACTGGACACTATACCTTTTGAGATTATCATTCAGAACTGAAGGAATGATAAAAACCTTTTCCAATAAGTAAAAATTTATCACCAAAAAACCAGTTCTACAAAAATACTGAAAGATGCTATATAAAGTATAAAGAAACACCACTTAAAAAGAGGTCTATTAGACCTATTCATCTATATTCATTAGAACTATCGGTCTGATTTTCCTTCCTGGTGACATCTGTCAGCTTTTGGTATCAGTGTGATGTTGGACTCATGGAGAATGTTTGGGAGTGTTCCTTGTTTTTCAGTATTTTGGAAGAGCTTGAGACTAGGTATTGATTCTTCTCCTAAGGTTTGGTGAAAGTCATTAGAAAAGCCATCTGGTCTTGGGCTTTTATTCGTAGGGAGATTTTTGATTACCTCTTCAATTTCTTTGCTTGTGAGTGTTCTGTGGGGCCTATTCAAGAACTTAGCATATTATTATCTTATTCGAGATAAACCTATGATGTAGATTTTATTGTCCCCATTTTATAGATGAGAAAGCCCAAGCTAAGAAATCTGCCTAAGGTTATATAGTATACAAGTGTCAGAGCCAAAGCTCAAATTCATCTTTTATGCCCAAATCCTGTATGCTTAATGTTTTTCCTGTTTAGTTTGTTATTGAGATTGTTTTGTTTGGAAAGAAAACATTATCCAAAAGTTCTGAACTTTACTTTCATCATGTTCAGGTTTTTTCCTTTTTAGTTTATTCTTATTGATAATTCCAATTTTTAACTTTTCTAAATTAATGAATTGTGACTCAAGTTACATCATGAACTTTTATTATTCTACTACATTAATTTTAAAGTTTAATTGTTTTGGAAATATCCAATATATTGTACTCTCCTGAGTTTCTTTTGAAATAAGCATTTAATGTGATAAATTACATTCTTTTCTTGGCCTGAAAAAAGACATTTTAAAAAATCCAAAGAAAAACAACAAATTCAGGAGAACAATGTCTTTATTATACACTATTTGTTAATAAACCACAAGAATTATTAACTGGAAAGAAAAATAATTTCATGCTCTCCAGCTACTGATATGCAGGTAATGATTTGAGATGTGTCTAAGGGATGGTCTGGATTATTTTGGGCTTGAGAATCTCACTTATTTAGGATTGGATGGGGGAAGGGAAAAGGCAATCTTAGAAAAGGGTTGAAATGATGGACTACCTGACACTCTATTTTCAAGTATATTATAACAACAAGAAAAGAAATAGGATATAGCAATTTAGTAGAAAACAATTTCTGGAGGCTTTAGCAAAAAAAAAAAATACCCATGTCCTGAATTTTTAAAAGTGTTGTAGTGAAGATGAAATTATTGTATGGTAACTGTTCACTCCCCAAAATAATACTTTAAAATTTAACATTACTTACAAGTACTTATGCTACAAATAGGAATAAGAGTCAGTGGTATTGCAGCTGTTAAAACATACCTGTTTACAGATTTCGGTCTGGTCATCGGTTCCAAAGGCACTGACAAGATCTTCCTTCTTTGCAACCTGACCTTTAGAAACATTTACAAACACCGAGTGAGTCTGCAGAACTTCATCAAGGTCTTTTTCCCTGGGGAGAGCAGGAGAGAAAGTCCTAAGTGAATATACTAGACACTTGAAAATTCATCACATTTAAATACAAGGTGGCAACAAAGACGCCTAACTGGCCCTCGGGGCAGAGGGAACATTTTCAAAATTTATAACCATATGTGCATTTGTATTTACTCACTGGAGAAAAACGTCGTAGAAGACAGTACCCAAGAAAACACTGGGCGGTGGGGTGGCGGGGAGGCTGCAGCTACCGATCCCTAGAAGGCTGTAGTGACGTCACTACGCACTTAGGTGAAACTACTGGGCTGAGATCTGACATAAAACATACTTGGAAGGTCAAACTTTTAGCTTTTATCATTTTACTGACAAAGGCGCAAAATTATGGCGGTTTCTTGCTGTAGCTTTTGTGATACCATCAAAACCAAACAATTCCCCCAATCTAACAACCCGACCTAAACCAAACAAAAGAAAGGACCTGTGATTTAGGGCCTAAGGTCGGGAAGGAATGACTTCTGACGCTCACAGTTTTCCAATTCCATCCCTGACCAGACAGACCCCAGCTGGGTCCATTCTTTCCCCGATCGGGGCAGGCAGCCTAAAAGGCTACCAGGTCCGGGCAAAGGCTCCGGAAAAGGGTGACTCACACGCCGCTCCGCCAGCCGACGACCTTGTTTTTGTAGCAGGCGATTTCGAAACGCTTCCCAGCGCGCTTCATCCGCACCACGGCCACATTGGTTAGGCGGATCTGGTTGGTGGGGGTGAAGATGGACATGGCGGCGGCTACCGGAGTAGCGCCGCCGGCCGGAGGGCTCTCTGCGCCCGGCTGTAACGACCCAGCGGCGGCGTCCGGGCCCGCAGCCCTTACCAAGTGCGCGGCGTCGCCACTAGCTCTGTCAAGGCAACCGCCACACCCCGCTGACTTATTGCGTAGATGTCAGGTGCTGCGACACCGGCGAGGAAACGTGATCAATAACGCCTGCGCAGTGTGATTTTTGACGACATCATTCCGCGTCCGAAAAGAGAGGCGCTCTTCTGACGTATTGCTTTCGCCAAGGAGCCAAAGAGTTCTGATTGGCTGTTGGAGCTGGTATTTGCTGACCTCGGCGACCTTTCGTTCCGAAGACTTCAAGGCCACATTCCTCCTTAGTCTTTATTTTGGAGAAAAGTCAAGTTTGAAAAACATGGAGAAAAAGTGTAGCGATCCTTCCGCCGCCTCTCTCCATGTACCCATTACTCTGTTTCACTAATTATAAGCATTTTATCTCTCATTTTCCTTCCCTCATTTTTTATTGGAGTATTTTAAAACGTCATCATAAGGTTTTAGCTGTCAATACCTAAATCTACATTCCTAACAGACTGATCACGAGGAATTACCATAGTTAAGTTTATCCTGTCTTTTTACAGTGGGTGTGTTCGAATTGAGATTCCCAACAGATCCACAAACTGCATTTAGTTGATAAACTAAGAGCCTTCGTTTTCTTTGGGCGCCCCTTTCCGTTTCCTAGGCCATCCCAGTAAGAGCTGCCCCCTCCTCCTCCCGTATCCTTGAGGCAAGGCTCGGAAGCCCTCGGGTTTCCTCGTCCAGGTTATGTGGGCGGTGCTTCTATCTAGACCCGCCCCTTCCCACTTCGAGCCTATCGGGTTAGGAACACGAGCTCTCTGACTTCCTCTCCGGTTGCTCTGGGCGGTACTTCGCTCTGGGCCCGCCCCTTACGCCTCCGAGCCAATCCGGATCAGTCTGCAAGTGGCATGGCTGCCCCCTGTTCCGCGGCTTCACGGTGTACGGCTATTCCGAGGTAGTTCTGGCCGCCTTTGGGGTACCCGCGCCAACTGTTGGGTTGTTCAGGTCCGCCGTCCTGGTTTCCCGTCGGACTGCAGGGTCCATCTCTGAGGAGAATGGGTAAGAGGCTCAGGCGGGCATGGTTCGTGGGGAGGGAGAGGAGGAAACCGTTTTCCTGAGCGCCTTGCCCAGTCTGGAGGCGTCCTTGGGTTCCGTCCGTAAGAGATGGCTGCACCTGTCTGCCCAGGAGAGCTGCTTCTTGGCGACAGAGGAGGGGTGAGCTCTACTTTTGACCTGACTTTTGCCTTTTAAGGCCAGGGAGCGAGCTTAGAAGGAAACTGCTTATAATTTCAAGTAAAAGGCAGAGAAAATTTCGCCCCCGCCCCCTGACCCACGTGTATTAAGGATTTTTGGTATTTCCCAGGTTGAAGCAAGACTTGTAAACCTCAAATTTCATGCTTTGCTTTTTGAAATTGCCCCCTCACATTCAGCTTTTGAGATGAGATCCTCCCGTATCTTAAAAAAAATGGGGCTTCAGAGTAATTATTTGAAAATCATTTACAAGTGTCTTTAAAAATCAAATTAGAAAAGGAGTACTTCTAGCATTTTAGAAACTTTTCTTATAGAACAATCATAACAAAGCAAAATTAACCCATAATGACGAGTGTTTTGACTATATTCTCTTGCTTTTATGTGTTATTTTCAAATGAAGGCACAATTTTATATTTTTTATGAATTAGCTGTTATCATTATGATAATTTTATCTTGTTCCCACCTAGTATATTAGAGTTGTTTTTCTTTTTACAGATTCCTTTTCCGGGTTGTTGAATATGAATGTTGGTTTTATTAATTTATAAAACAGATGGACAATGTCGTATATGTAGCTTTAAACAAAATTACATATCTGTATCTTTTTAAATTTAGATCCTTCTTTGGCTACATGGAACTTCTCCTCACCTTTACTAACATTATGGATAAACAGGTTTTACATATATTTGGGCTTTGCCTTTGGCATTAGCTTTTGGATTTGTTTCCAGGTTGTCATCAGGAAGCAGGTAAGAGCAGTTATTTTTATAGGAGAGTATTTGAATGTTGGATTTTATGGAGAATTTAGAGAACATATTTTCAAAGTCTTTCAGAAAAATACAGAAAAGCTAAAGGAACTTTAAATCACTTTTATGTTTAGTCTATAGACTTTTTTTAATGTCTAAAAAGTATCTTCTCATTTTTTAGATATGAAGTTATGGATTTTAAAAAATGGGCTATAGATGTCTTATTAAGATAAAAGAAGAGTTTGTAATGAAAAATTAAACTTTTGTTAAAAGCAACTATACTTAGTATGTTTAAGAGGTGTCATTTACTTTTTAATGGTAAGATTTGAAGAACAAGTTCTGATTGTAAAACACATTATGGATGAAAATATATATAGTTTTATCGTGGAGAGAATGGGAATAAAATCACTATAGTCTTAAGAAATGTGGGCTCCCCCGCCCCCATTCTTTCCCCTTACCCTGGGTACTAGAATGTAGGTGTTTTGGTTTTGATATGATCTGTACCTCAGCTTTTACAATTTTTTCAGCTCCAGGTCTCAAACCCGGGCTGGTAGAATCTACATGATCTGCATCTACCTTAGGCTGCCCTATCTACCAGAGCTATAGGGGTGCCTTGGGTCCTCTCTAAAAAAGACTGTATGAAGGAGTTAATATTTGAGGAATATAACCAGAATGATTAAGAGAATAATAAAATAGATCAGTATCTGTGCTAATTGTCACCGCCTACTAAAGTTGGAGTAAGTCAAACTTGATGGATTTTGTGCAGTTTATCTTCAAGGACAAAAGCTCACAGGAGAACTGTGTTCCCAAAGCAACTCAGAATGTGATGACAAATAGTTACATCTCTCCTCAAAAGAAGGATGTTTTTGTGTCTGGAGTGAAGATTTTCTATGGTTCCCAGACTGATACAGCAAAGGTAAGAAGACCTTTGTGTCATGTTTACCCTTGGGTTTCTTGAGGTTTTGAGAAAATCCATGAAAAATATCCTGTAGAAATGAATAGAATTAGTGGTCTTTTTTCTTTTTAAGGGTGCAGGCAGGAATAAAGGAGAATAGGCAACTAGGCAGGAAGAAAGAGGAGGAAGAAACACTTTACTTTATATTTTTTCAGTTATTCATCTTGATTGCTCTCTCTGCTACTGGACATGAACTCCTGTCCTTGGGATGCATGTGGACTGTGCTCGACCAGAGTCGGTGGACCTAACCGCTATTCTACCTGGATTGGCCTTCTTTCCTGTCATACATCTTTCTTTTCTGGGATGATGGGTGGATTTTCTCTCTTGTATCCAAATTTCAGCTTATTGCTTATTGGTGGTATCAGGTGGTTACTGTCACGAGGGGTCTTTTTTTTTTTCTTTTTGGAAGGAAGATAGGAGAGAAGGCAGGCAGGCAATAGGCCGGAAGAAAGAGCAAGGAGGAAGAAGTTTATTTATTTATTTAGTTCTTCGTTTTAGTTGTTCCGCCTCCAGCCCAGGCCACGAACCCGGGTCTTAGAGCTATACGCGGACTATTCTTCAGGCATGGGCTTAACACCTGAGCCAGCAAGGTGTGCCTTTGTTTTTTTTAAAGTGCAGGCAAGAATGAAGGTGAGTAGGCAGGCAGACAGGAAGAGAGAGGAGGAAGCATCTTTTTTATTTTATTTTTTTATTTAGTTGTTCACACTGACTGTTTTTCCCTTGTCCTGGGACTTGAACCCAGGGGTATGTTGCTTGCTCCTTCGGAGGTGATTGACCTAACCGCTGTTCCACCAGGGCATGCCTGTCCCTTTGTTTTGAAACTTGCTTCTTGCCTCAGCAGAATGTAGAGTTCCTATTGATGCCGGTGGGTATATCGATTCTCAACTAGAGGAGAGAGAAAAGAGAATGACAGCAGAGGTGTCCACTATGGGCCCTGACTTTCACAGCCTCAAGTAGCTATTTACTGAAGTGTGCTTTGATTCATGGTGTTGAAAGTGTTTTTGGTAGCTCTTGAGTACTTCTTAAAGTAGATAGATACTGCTGATATCTAGCTGAAAGATGTTTTCCATTATTTAATAGTATCTAGATGCTGCCTGCTTCTTTGTTAGGAAGGTTTCTGCTATTTAGTACTTTCTAGGAAAAGATTCTAAGGCTGATAGGAGTTAAAAAAAATCATGATCTGTTTCTGTATTGTACTAAAAAGAGTTTTTCTGCCCCCTTGTGGATATTTTGTAGAATAATTTTAGCTACTTTGCTCCACGTCTTAATTGAAGACCACTTAATATTAAGTTCAACCTTAGACAAAGGGTGGGAACCTGAAGAAAGGCAAAAAGGCTTCTGAATAGCTAAAGCAAAGTCCTTTTATGTTACTCATAAGCAATCTGATTCAGAGTCTCTACGCATAAAGATTTTTTTTAAAAGATTGAATTAGTACTTGCAGATGGTAGCATCTTATTTTTTTCTATTCTTTCTGGGACTCCTGTTAGTTGGACGTTAGGCTCTTTGGATGATCTTCTATGTTTCAAATCTTTTATTGTACACCTTTTCTTTTTCCTTCCCTTCAATTTCAATTTTAAACCTTTTAAAAATATTTTATTTTAGATGTCATGTCTTTAAGTGCAAAGATGTCATTGTGCTCAGTTTCTATAGCATCTTGTTCATAATTTAAGACTGTATTCTTGAGTTCCTTTTTCTGTTTCCTGATTTACCTGCTTTTTTTTAGGTTTTCTGCTTATGATATTTTCCTTTCCTACTGCTTGTTCTCATCATGTTCTGATGATTCATGGTTTTCTGTTCATATTTAGGACAGAATGATGGTGTAGCTGGTGTGGATTTTCTGTTAATGTGTAAACAAACTCAGTTTCTTTAATTCTAATCCTCATGGAATGCTTTGCATATGTGCGTTGGGACATGCCATCTGCCCTGTGGCCTCATATTCCCCTCTAACTACTGCCCCAATTTTTGCTGTAGTAAAACTCTCTGAAAATGTTGTCTGTGCTAGGTTTCTTCAATTTCTGGATTCCTGCTGTTTTAGAACTGCTCCAGTTTGCCTTATGTGACTGTTAACTGCTTAACCTCTCCTTTCTTTTGGAAATACTGTATTCATCCTGTTTTTGGGAGACTGTTCTCCAGGTTCTCTTTCTTGAGACTCTTCCTCCACACTCTCACTTGTGGATGTCACCTTATCCTCTTGCCTCTAAAGATAGGCGTGTCCCAGGGCACAGTTCTTAGATCCTATTTTAATATCCTTCACTTTAGTCTCTAAGGGATCTTATTATCTAGAACTATACATTTGATTTATTAGATAGGATTTGGTTTTATGTATATATGTGTGTGTGTATTGAATATTGTTGTAATTACTCAGCTGTGCTAATATAGTGTGTAAACAGTTAGCCTTAAATGATAGACAAATAAATGGGCATGGGTATGACTGTATTGCAGGAACTTTTATTTGCAGAAGTAGAGGGCTGGATTTGGCTGTGGTCTTAGATTACTGATTCTTGTAATGATTTGTAAGCGTATCTTTTTAATCTGAATTGTTCTTCTCAACTCTCATATCCAGTTCCTTTCTTATAACTGTCTGGTAGTAATCTCAAAATTATTATGCTCAAAACCGAACTCCAGATTTTCCACCCAAACCTGTTCTACTTGTATTCTTTATCATTTTGGTAAATGGCAACTTCATCCTCCTAGTTGTCTCATTCAAAAAGATCTTTGCCTTCCTTCTTTTTCTTATAACCACATTTGGTTTGTCAGGGAATCCACTTTGCTCTTCTTTCAAAATAATACAAGTCCCAATCACTGCTCACACTTTTACTGCTACTGCTCTGATCCATGCTACCCTCTTACTTTGTTTGGATCATGGCAGTCGTTTCATCATTGGTCTCTTTCATTCAGCACTGCTCGCCCCTTCTTCTGACTTCACTCTCAACTCAGCAAGCCAATGGGCTCTGAAGACTTAAGTAAAATCCTGTTTCCCTAAACTTATATCTCTGCAACGACCCCCTCACTCAGAGTAATTGCAAATGTCCTCACTGTGGCCAGGACACCCTCCTGTCTGGTTCCTCATGTCTTTGCCCTCCACATCTCCAATTTTATTGACCCCTTGTCAAGCCTGCTCTCTCTTTTAGGTCCACTTACGTCTTCCCGCTACTTGGGATAGCCTCCTGAGTGTCCTCCCATTTCTTTTAGATTTGACTCAGCTCTTCGAGGCCTTTTGTAGTGTCACTAAATAGGTGTTTTTTTATACGAGTTCTCTAGTTCTGACACTGACTCCTCAGATTCAGTGTCCAACTCCACAGATTTAAGGCTGCAGTCTATAAAACTGTTCCTGTTTCAGACATCAGTCTCAAGTTCCAGGAACCATCCATACTTCTGACTGACCAACTACAAATTCAAGGGTTCTGCAGCTCCCTGCTTAGGTTTGGTAATTCCCTCTAGTGATCAGAGAACTCAGGAAATGACTTAACATAGACTCCAACTCAAAAACAAATGAAAGACCTGTATAAGGCAAGATATGGGGAGGAGTAGTCAGGAGTGGCCCTGCCCTCTCTGGGCTCAGTGCCTCTTTAACTTATCAGTGTATTCACTAACCCCTGTTATTTAAGAGTTTTTTTATGGATGCTTCATTACACAGGCGTGATTGATGAAATCATTGGCTGTTGAACCCATGGGTGAAAGGGTGCTGAAAGTCCTAAGTCTTTAACTGTGAGGTTGGTTTTTACTTCCAATTCTGAGCAGTATTACACTGTGTGAATAAGGCATATGAACTCCCTGCCTGCCCACAAGGAGCTTGTATTCTAATGGACAAAGAGAATAAACAGACATAAAAAAAATACAGTCTATCAGATGATGGTTAGTGCCCAGAATTGAGAGTAGCTTGTTTGACGCTCAATAAATAATAGATACTTGGCAGGCTTATCTAAGCCAAAAAAGGGAAGGACTTTCCTGGGGTGTCAACATCTGACTAGAAGTTTTAACTTTTTCTGAGCATTGGTTCATTTTTTTTAGAGCTGGTCTCGAAGGATATCGCCTGGGGGAAAACAGTAAATGCTGCCTCTGCCTTGTATTCTCTGTCTGCTGTGGAGGTCAGCTGCCATTGACTTTTTTCTGCCCCATTTCTGTTGCAGTGACTGACTTGGAACCCAGAGCTGCTTTGGGGTTCTTTCAGGCATATGGACTCCCCTCGGGCTTTCTTTGACCTGTCAACCTTCTCTTTGCTTTCTGCTTTCTACAAAAGTATTATCATTTCTCATAGTTCCTATCCTTTTCACGCTTCATTGTTTCTTTTGTTTATTCTATTGAGACAAAGTAGCTGGCATGTTAAAAAGTGAACTTAGATTTTGTTCCATATGTAGTCATGGAATTGGAACAACACAGTTGAACGATTGATCTTGAGAAAATTATAAAAGCGAAAACAGTATTTGTTTGTGATGATGTCAGTCATAAGAAAATTCTCATGAAAAGTTTGTCATGAGAAACACCTTATTCCTTACCCAGTAGGGTTAAATGAAGACTGTATTTTGCTTATTTAGCTTGTTGAAGACTTTATATTTTATTTTTGCTACTAGGGGTTTGCAACAATTCTTGCTGAAGAAGTTACTTCCCTAGATCTGCCTGTGACGATTACAAATCTGAAAGACTATGATCCAGACGATCATCTTATAGAAGAGGTTGGTGATTGTCGTTTTTCTTCATTCAAAACTCTCAAATTTAAATAACTTCCTATCTTCAGGGATAAATAGAATCTTCAGAATAAGTTTAATTTTCATGATGCGGGATTTCAGTTGGTTGAATTTTCAGTGTGAATCAAGTGTGGAATGTGTGGGACATTGACTTTAAAGTAGTGTGGACTGATCACCTGTGTGTACGACTCTCCTGGGTCAGGGTGGGTGGGGTGGGAAAACCTGGGTGCTCTGCAGTTTCATTCTCCTCCTTCGAATCTTCGAGTAGTCAAGGGAACTTGTCATTGATGGCATATGCCAAGCATATGCACCACGTGTAAGTTTATGAAAGGTCAGGAGCCACTCAGGTAGCAGGAAGGGTATGGATTTTGGAGTTAGAGACATCTCTCACTAGCTGTGAGACTTTGATATATAATGTCTGTGAGGGTTTAATTTTTTTCCTAAGAAATGCTCCTCCCTCTTTGCTAGTCATACCCCATTAAGGGACGTTTGCGTTACTGTAGCGTTTCTCAGTGTTTCTGGAACTAGCACTATCAGCGTTTCCTGGACACATGTTAGAATTGCAGACGCTCAGATCCTAACCCAGTTCCACTGAATCAAACTCTGGACCTGGGATGGTGTTTCCAGGTAATTATGAAGTACCTTCACTTGGATACGTACTTAGAGCAGGGCCAACAGACTTTCTGTAAAGGGGCCAGGTAGCTATTCAGTGCTGCGGTAAAGGCACAGCAGCAATACACAATATGGCAACCAACGAGTGTGTTCTAGCACAGCTTTTCTTACAGAAACAGGCGCTTAGCTGGAGTTGACCTGTAGTTTGCCAGCCTCTTCTTAGTGGATAAAATTCTAGTTGTAAGTGTTCATTTCTTTTCCCCTAAGAAAACATTGGAGTATAATGTATGAACTTGTAATCTTTTCTGAAGTATTTGTGAAAAAATTATTAGCAAACGTTGATAATTATTAGTAAGAGATTACTTATAATTTACCTTATGACTGGAACTGTGAAGATACAGTCAAACAGATGAAATAAATATGGCTAGCAGGACTGAACATGTATTTTATTTCCCCATGTAGATGACGGTGCCAAGTGTGAAGTTACTTAACCTTTAAAAAGTTGTATTGCTTTAATTGTTCAGGTAATTTTTAAGAGCTCTCTCTGCATTTCTTACGGACTGATTTGGATTTAGTTTCCACATGGTAGAGGCTAGGAATTTATAGTCTTGAGAAATAGCCCCAGAAGATAGAGAAGGAGCATGGGACTGGTATTTCTTCCCTTTGTGAGGTATCTTTGTTGTGTTTTCTTTCACTTTCGAAAATGAGTAACGTTTCTGAAAGTATTCCTTGTCCTGAGAGATTGGTGTGACATGAATGTATTTTAGCAAAGGATTTTTTTCATTAAGTTAGTATATATCTTGAGTGTTCTGAAATAATTACTTTCTTGATTAGGTTGCTAGTAAAACTATTTGTGCCTTCCTGGTTGCTACCTATACTGACGGCCGACCGACTGCAAGTGCAGAGTGGTTCTGCAAATGGTTAGAGGAAGCAGCCAGCGATTTTCGATTTGGCAAAAATTACCTGAAGGGTATGCGATACGTGGTATTTGGCCTGGGAAATTCTGCCTACGTGAGCCACTTCAACAAGGTAGGTATGAGGTAGGTGTATGTTGAGCTATAAGAATAAGTTTTCTTTTAATGAAAAAAGAAGTTCACACACATACGTATATGTGAAATAATCCATGCGTGTTGATAATGAATCCATTTCTTGTTATTCTCTAGAGCTGAGATTTGCTATTCGTATATATACAGTCTTGGCAAATAGTAGGTGCTCAGTAAATTTTTACTGAATAAAGTGGTTGAGTTGAGTAAGTATTATCTAGTGTCTTACCGACTATACTCATCAGTAGGCAGGATCTTCTGGATGGAAGACCAGTGATTCTTTGGGTTTTCTCAATTCCCTGTTTTATGGTTAAACAAACTGTACTGCCCAAGCTTATTCTTAATACAGTTGAATTCATTGTCTTTTAATCATTAATGTTTTCCAAAATTATTTATTTATATGCTTTCTTAAAATTTACATACATTTTAGAACAGGTAAAATTGATACATATATATATTTATTATTTTATCGTTGTATGTGCATGTTTCTTATATACTATTTCTTTTATTCTTTCACATCACTATATGCTTTTTAGGATATCGAATTCACACCTCAGTCTGTGTGCATTTCACACCACACCCACCACCAGAGTTCTAGTTTCCTTTTACACTCCTTATTTTTTTGTTTTGTTTTTTTTTTCAAGCCAAGAAAAGAACATAATTTATCATATTAAATACTTATTTCAAAAGAAACTCAGGAGAATACAACATATTGGGTATTTCTAAAACAATTAAACTTTAAAATGAATATAGTAGAATATGTAAAAATTCATAATATAGGCTGGAGTCACAATTCCTTAATTTAGAAAAGTAAAAAATTGAAATTATCAAGAAGAGTAAAGTAATTGAAAAGAAAGCTCAACATGAGAAAGTAAAATTTACAATTTGGATAATGTTATCTTTCTAAACAAAACAATATCAATAACAAAACTAAACAGAAAAAATTAAGCACACAGGATTTGGGTGTAAAAGATATATTTTGAACCTTAGATTTCTTAGCTTGGGTTTTCTCATCTGTAAATGGGGATAATAAAGTATATCATAGGTTTATCTTAAACAAGGTAAGACATATTACATTCTTGAATAGGCCCCACAGAACAATCATGAGCAAAGAAACCTAAGAGGTAATCAAAAGTCTCCCTAAAAACAAAAGCCCAAGACCGGATGGCCTCTCCACCGAGCTTCACCCTCAGAGAAGAACCAGCATCCACTTCACTCAACCTCCAAAACATCAATCAATAGGGAACACTCCAAACACTCTCCACGAGGCCAACATCACACTGATAACAAACGCTGACAGAGACATCACCAAGAAGGAAAATTACAGACCAATATCTCTAATCAACCTGTTTTTAAGTGGGGTTTCATTATACTTTATATAACTTCTTTTAGTATTTTTTGTAGAACTTGTTATGTGGTGATAAATTCCTTGAACTTTTGCTTATTGGTAAAGCTTTTTATCATTCCTTCAGTTCTGAATGATAATCTTGCAGGGTAGCCTAGGTTGTAACACTTTTCTTTCATTCTTTTAAGTCTATCATGCCTCCCTCCTGGGCTGTAGAGTTTCAGTTGAGAAATCTACTGACCATCTTATGGGGACCCTTAATATGTGACTCATTTTTCTCTGGATGCTTTCAAGATACTTTTATCTTGTGTTTTTGCCATTTTGATGACAGTGTGTCTAGGTGTAGGTCTGCTTGGGTTCCTGTTCTGAGAGACTCTTTGAACTTCCTGGGTCTGGAGGTTTGTTTCATTCTCCAGCTTGGGGAAATTTTCCGCTATTATTTCTTCAAATACAGTTTCTGCCCCTTTTTCTCTCACTTCTCATTTTGGAATCCCTATAATGTGAATGTGGTTTCTTTTGATGTTATGCTATAGGTCTCGAATGCTATCTTCATTTCTTTGCATTCTCTTATCTCTTTGCTGGTTTGCTAGAGTGCATTGCTCTGCCCTATTTTAACTGATTGTATTGAAGGCTTCATGCACCCTATTCTTGAATCCCTCTATTGAATTCTTTAGATCAGCTATTATGTTGTTTATTTCTTTGACATCTTTTAGGAGCTACATCATTTCTACTCTCTTTTGTTGTTCTTTTTCTTCCTCTTTTGTTTTCTTGATTTCCATGAGTATGTGTATCACTGTTGCCCAAAATTAATCCTCAAGTAGTTTACAGATGTCTGTTGTATTCAGATTTTCTTTTGGATTTTAGATTGGATCCATTATTTCACATATATATCTCTGTGTCTTTGATCTGTTTGGCATTCTGTTTATGTTTCTATGGATTAGGTGTTCCTGCAGTGATGGCCTCGTATAGCGTATTGGCTTACATCTAGGATGTAAGTCTGGGTCTTGATTTGGACACTGGGATATCCTGAGTTTTGTGTCATCACCACTGGTTAGATTTGTTGAAGTTTTTATGTGACCCTGTTGCTGTCTGAGAGTTCAGTCTATAGGGTTGGCGTTTGTGTGTGGGATGCAAGGTATTCCCTCAGGGTCCCAGCTCCCAACGCCACGATCATCTTGTTGTTGGCCCACAATTGGCAAACAGGCTGCAGTTTCACTTGCACCCACAAGGTGGCACTAGTGGGTAATGTTGAGGGTTTCTCCCTCTGGAGACTCTTCTTCCTTTTTAAGCCCAAGAGTGGGATTTCTGGTGGGTGGGTTCTGTGGCTCTGGGGCAGTATGGTGGGAGCGGGTGGGCGTGGGCCATTCCCCTTGCTGCCTTCTGGTTAAGGGGGCACTCTGTAACTTTCTCGCCAGGCCTGCTGTTCAAACCACTGGGACACTGATTCTCCTTCCACCCTGTGCCTAGACCTTCTCCTCCGGCTCTGTGTCTCAGTCCTGCTGGGTGGGCTTTCTGCTGCTTTCGCATTTCCTGGGAGGGCCAGTCTTTGCGCAGATCCACCTCCTCTGCGGTGGCAGATTCTCGAATCCGAGTCTGCAGTGTAGCTCTGAACCTGGATGTTTTCACCTACCCTCGTTGTCATAATTGTTGCTGTGTCTTCATAGTCTCTCTGCCTGCTTTTCCTCAGTGTTTGATTCTGGAATATAGGTGGATTCCAAGTTGCTCTGTGGGGAGCACGTGAGTCTCGCTCCTACCAGGTCGCTATCTTGACCGGAAGTCCTCATTAATTTGTAAGGGGGAATAGAGGAAAATCATTCACTACCCTTTATGTAATAAAACTGTTTTAGTTACCTCACCCATTTCATGCATGAAATTTACTTGACTCTTCTTCTTTTACCTTCTGTTCTTCATAGTTTAAAATATAAAAATAAAGAGCTTCTCAGTTTCTTCATAGTTCTAAAGAGTTACTAGAGCTTTTGTTTGTATACCTCTCTCCAGACAGGAGGCCCACCCAGTCTGCCTGTCTTTGGTAGAATGAATGCTTGTGAAAGTGGGGGTTTCTTTACACTTGTTTTCATTCCATATCAAGATGTAGGTAAGATGTAAGTTTCTCCCTATGTGTTAAAGGAATTAGACTGAAAATGTAAGAGTTGGAAATATAAATGGCTTGTTTAATGCCTTGGTCCTCAGGAAGCCTATTAGGGTTTTTTCTTTTTAAAGGAAATTTGCAGGCTAGAATGAAGGCAACTAAGCAGGCAAGCAGGAAGAGAGAGGTGGAAGAATCATCTTATTTTTATTTTTTATTTGGTTGTACACTCTGGTTCTCCACCTCCACACCCCCAACACAGGGCTATGTGGCCTGCACTCCTTCTGAGGCCATTGATTGACCTAACTGCTGCTCCACCAGGGCACCCCAGGCTTTTAAGTTCTAGCTGTACTTCTTGATAACTCCTGTGCCTTAGCTTAGCTGTTTCATACTGCGAGAATATACATTCCTGAGTTTATGCAATCATGAATCTTGCCAAATGGGCTCTGTATGCACTTTGTCATTAAGTGACTTGGGATTTATTTGGCCCCATAGACTTTGTTATATTTCAGAACAAATTAATTTTGTCAGTGAATTACCTTATTCTGACCATAATTTACATTCGTTTTCAAGTTCTTTTTTAGGTATTAAACTTTTGTAATAAAAGAGTTAGTTTGTCCCTTTGTTTTGAAAAAGTGCTTTATGTGGGTTCCTACCACACTATCAGCCACAGCCCTTGTTGGTCGAGGCTGGGGCGGGCAAGGCTCCATGCCTTTTTTGTTGAGTGACTCCCTCTTCCTCGGCAGCTAGCTGCCTGTGACAAGGGACCCCAGAGAAACTCAGGTTTTAGCAGAGCTGTCTACAAACCTCTGATTTAGAGGACTATGTTTCTTTTTCTTGCAGGTTGGCAAGAATGTTGATAAGTGGCTGTGGATGCTTGGGGCTCATCGAGTGATGACTCGAGGGGAGGGCGACTGCGATGTGGTTAAAAGCAAACATGGCAGCATTGAGGCTGACTTCAGAGCTTGGAAGACCAAATTCATCTCCCGGCTAAAGGCACTTCGTAAAGGAGAGAAAAAAGCATGTGGTGGTAATTGCAAGAAAGGCAAATGTGAATCTAAGCAGCATGGCTCAGAGAAAATGGAACCAGGGTCTCACCTTCAAGATGGATCACACCACAGAGACACTGAGGTAGGTGGCCTATGATTCCGTGTCTAGATAGCTGTTTTCCTCCTGTGTTCGGAGCTACTAAGTTTTCCCTTCGTCCCAAGAAGCTATTTCGTTGGCTTCTGGTTAAAAGGAAGATCTGAGACTCATATGGTGGGTGTTTGTGAGAGCGTGGCCCTAGATGTTAAGCCCTGTTATGCCGAGTGTTTTCCTATGTGTCTTCTTTATTTGCATTGCTGGAGTCAAGTAGATTTTTGCCACAATGTGCCGATTAGGATATGGGGCCCCGAAAAGTTAAATACATCTTCGGTTGAGGTCAGATCTTTTTATCTCCATTCCATATATTCCTCCTGACCTTTCTTATTGAATGACTCCAGTAATTACTTAAACTTGAAGGCTGCAGGGTACCTGAGATTCATCTCTTTGATTCCTCTAAACATTTCTCTCTCCCTTCTTTAGATACCTGAATTCCTTTGAGACTCATGCCATTATGCTGTCACATTGCTGCTGTCTTCACAGCTGTTGCCTTTTGGCCACCTGGTCCCTTGCGTCATTGAGAGCAACTTTTCCTTCTGACTCACTGTCTTTCTCTTCAACCTTGTTCCTGTCGGTACTCTTTGTGGCTAAGTCATCCACGTAGCTGATTTATCCAGCACTCTGGCCTGCCAGTTTTCCTGACCTTCAGACGTCCAACTTGTGTTTTCTTCACTGACCTTGGTCTTTCACTTTCATGGTTGCCTCTGAAATTTCACATTCCTGTCACTTGTACTCTGACCTCTCTCTGATGCTCATGCTGTTTGAATTCTGATCCAGCTGGATCCCATACCATTTTCATTGGGCAGTAAAAACTGTTTACTTTGTCTGTAGTCAGTTTCTATTTTATACTTACTCTCTTATAAACATTTTCAGTTTCCTTGGCTTTCATTCCCCTTTCTCACTCAGTTGGCCAAACCGTAAGATAGGCTAAAATGTACTGTCTTCCTTTCTGTTCCCTGCTGCTCACTTACTGACCAGAGATTCCTGACCACAGGCTCAAGTATGCACTCAGAATGGCCCAACCATCTCCAGCATTCTCTGCTAGGTTCCCTTTCCCACTCCAGGATGACTACTTCATACTCTGTTTCTCCTTACCCCTTCCTCCAGCTGTTGGAAGAAGACAATACAGAGGAACTCTGTTAAAGTTCCCTCATCTCCTCAAATCTTTGCCATTTTTACCTATCACAGAAGACCAAGTACTGGTTTCAGTTAAAGACCAGTCTCTCAGAATGCTCTGGAATCAAGGACTTTGTTCTCTGTTTATTGCATCTCTTTCTCCGCCTGCATCAAAATCTCTCCCTCTTAACTGATTGTCCCATAAATATATAAACATGCTCTGGAATCATCTGTGTTGAAACAGGCAGGAAAAGTAAATAAAAACCAAATCTTTCCTTTATTCAGTATCTTTCAGCTACTGTTTCATTGGGGGAGTTCTTTTCTAGCCAGTATTTTTGCTTACATTTGTTTATCTTCAGTTGCTATCCCCAATTAATGCTTAACAAGTTATGAAACGTTTTTCTTAAAAATTGAGGCTACATAATATAAAATTAAATCTTAAATATGCAGTTCAGTTGTATCTAGTACATTCAATTTTGTGCGACTATCAAGTTCTAGTACCCTTTCATCTAAAAAGAGAACCCTTTACTCATTAAGCAGTCAGTCCTCACGCCCTTTCTCCCATCCTGACAGTCTCGTTTCCTCTGTTACTTTGGATTTAATCTGAATATTTTATACAAATAGAATCATGTGATAAGTGATTTTTTTTTCTTTCCCTTGGCATAATGTTTTGTAGATTCATCCATAGCATAGTTTGTATCAGTACTTCTTTCCTTTTTATGACTGAGTAACATTCTCTTATATATAAAGACATGTTTTGCTTAAATGCATCATTGGGAGGTTTTATTGTTGTGTGACCAGCAGAGTTTAATCACACACACCTAGATGGTATTGCCTACTAGACACCTAGGCAAGTGGGATATAGTCTGTTGAGACCCCCATCACGTATGAGGTCACTTGCTGACTGAAATGTTGTTGAGTAATACAGGACTATTGTAGGTTTTGCGGATCCATTTATCTATTGATGGACATTTTGGTTATTGTGAAGAATGCTGCTATGACATTCATATACAATATAATAACTTTTGAATTCTTTTGGGTCTATACTTAGCAGTAGAATGGCTGGGTCATGTGGTTGTTCGATTTTTAGCATTTTGAGGAACCCCCAAACTGCTGCACTGTTTTACATTCCCACCAAAAGTGAACAGGAATTCCGATTTCTTTACATCCTCACCAACACATCTTATTTCTGTCTTTTTTTGTTGATAGCCATCCTAATGGGTGTGAAGTGTTGTCTCTGCAGCTTTGATTGACATTTATTTCTACTGATTTAAGAGTTGAACATCTTTTCATATGTTTATGGCCATTTATTTATCTTTTCTGGAGAAATTTCAACTTAAGTTCTTTGCCCATTTAAAAATTTTCTGCTGAGTGATTTTTTAAAATTATACCCTTAATAAATAGGTCCTATTACATCTATAATTTGTTCTCTTTTCAAATTCTTGATCATGTCCTTTGTATAAAGTTCTTAGCTTCTGTGAAGTCCAGTTTATTTATATTTTCTTTTGTCGCTCATGCTGTTGTAGTCATGTGTACGAGATCTATGACTAAATCAAAGCGAATGAAAGTTTATACCTGTATTTTCTCCCGAGAATCTTATAGTTTCAGTTCTTATACTTAAGTCTTTGATCCAACTTGAGTTAGTATGTATGATAGGAAGTCAGGGTCCAGTTTCATCCTTTGTTATGTTTATGACCAGTTGTTTGAATACCATTTACTGAAGAGTCTATTCCTTTCTCATTGAATGGGTTTAGCACCCTTGTCAAAAGTCCGTTGGTCATAGATTTATTTCTGGACTCACTGTTCTATGAACTATATGTCTGTTCATATGCTGGAACTACACTGTAATTTTGTAGTTGAGTTTGGAAATCAGGTATTGAGTCCTCCCACTTTGTTCTTTTTCAATATTGTTTTCGCTCCTTGAGATTTGCGGTTTCTTAGAATTGTTCAGAAACATGAACATGAGCATTGGTTTTTCCATTGGGGATTGCATGGAATCTGTAGACTGCACAAGTGTCATCTTAGCAGTGCTTAGTCTTCCATGAATACAGAATTCTTTCCATTTATTTTGGTCATCTTTAATTACTTTTGCAGAGTTTTACATTTTTCAGTGTCCAAGTATTTCACCTGCTTGGTTAAATTTTTTTGTAGGTATTTTATCAGATGCTGTTGAATTCCATAGTGGTCAGAGAAGATACTTTGACGCTTTCAATCTTTTATTTTATTGAGGCTTCTTTCGTGGTCTTAACATATATGATCTGTGCTGGAGAATGTTCCATGTATACATGAGAAAGATGTGCCATCTCCTGCTTTGGGGTCGAGCGCTCTGAATGTGTCTGTTAAGTCTGATTGATTATTCTCCCAGAATTCTCTCTCTCTTTTTTTGTTGATCTTGTGTTCATTATTGAATTGAATTTCCAACTATTATTGTAGAACTGACTTTATCTTCCTTTAGTTCTGTTGGTTGTTGCTTCATGTATTTTGACTGTTAGATGCATATGGTTATGTATGTGTTTGCAATTGTTGAGTCTTCTTGATGAATTAATGCTTTTTATCAATATATGTCCTTTATCTTGTAACCATTTTTTTTTAAGAAAAGGTGCAGGCAGAAATGAGGGTGAGTAGGCAAACAGGCAGGAAGAGAGAGGAAGAAGCAGCATTTATTTTATTTTATTAAGTTGTTCATCTTGGTTGTTCTCTCTAGCCCCAGGGTCCTTGGGATGCATGTGGACTGTGCCCAGTGACCTTATCCTCTAGGCCACAGGAACGTGCCCTTTTAACAGTTTTTGACTTAAAGTTTATTTTATCTGATATTGTTAACTTCATCTGGTATAGTTATTCCAACTCTCTTTGATCAGTATTCGCATGGAATATCTTTTTCTATCCTTTATCCTTTAACCTGTTTGTATCTTTGGATCTAAGTAAGTCTGTTAATAGACAGCGTAGAGTCGGTTCCTGTATTTTTAATACATTCTGCCTGTCTCTGCCTTTTGATTGTAGAACTTAATCCATTTTTATTTAAAATAATTACTGATAAAGATGTTCCATCATTTTTATTATGCTTTTATATCATTTTTTATGTTTTCCATTGCTACTTTTTTTGTGTTTTATTTTTGTGCGTGTGTGTGTGTGTGTGTTCTACTTTGATTACTTTCCCATTTCCTTTTTGTGCATATTTTTGCTGATTTTTTTGGTAGTTACTATGGGGATTGTAGTTAACCTCTTTAATAATTCTCTTTGAATTATTACCTTAGTGTATAAAACCTATGCTCCTGTTTAGCTGTCTTTTCCTCCATGTTGTTGTTACATGTTATCACTTACACATTGTGCAACCACTGATGAAGTTTTATAGCTGGTGTACGCATTTATCTTTCTTATTTTTTTAAAGGCAAGGTGCAGGCAGGAATGAAGATAAGTGGAGGCAGACAGGCAGGAAGAGAGAGGAGGAAGAAGCACTTTATTTTATTTATCTTGGTTGTTCCCCTCAGACCCCAGGACACAAACCTGGGACCTTGGGATGTATGTGGACTGCGCCCAACTGCTACTCCACTGGCATGTGCCACATTTGTCTTGTAATCATATAGAAAAATAAAGACTTTATAAATGACAGTACAATAGTGTGGTGTTCTGTATTTACCTATAGAGTTTCTGTTACTTGCGTCTGTATTTCTTCGTGTAGCTTTTCATTTCTGGTGCAGGACGCTTTAGCAGTTCTTGCAGAGCAGTACTGCTGACATTAAACTCCTTCTTCAGTTTTTGTTTCTCCTGAGATTCCTCCTTTTCTCCTTCAGTTTTGAAGAATGTCTTTGTTGTATGTGGAATTCTTGGTTGACAGATTTTTTCCCCCCATGTCTGTGGTTTAAATTCATGATTACACTGCCTTTGGCTTCCAGGCTTCTTGATGGAAGTTCGCTGTCAGTCTTATTAAGAATCCCAAGTGTGTAAAAAGTTGCTCCTCTCTTGCTGCTTTCAAGATGATCTTTTTGTCATTGTTTTGACAGTTTGGTTATAATGTGTCTCTGGTTCTTTTGGGGTTATCTTTTCTTGGTGTTTATTGAGATTCTTGGATACATAGCCTCATGTCCTTTTTTAAATCAAATTTGGGAAGTTTTCAGCAATTATTTTTTCAAATATTCTTTCTTTTCCTTCAGAAATTCCCCTTTTGGGTTTGTTTGTGTGCTTAATGGCATCCCTGAGTAATTTCAGCTGATCTGTCTTCAAGTTTGTTATTATGCTCAAATCTGCTATTGAAAATCTCTAGTGAAATTTTTACTTCATACTTTTTAGCTGAAGAGTTACTTTGTGTTTCCTTTTTATAAATCTGTGTCTGTGCTGATACTGTCTACTTATTGTGACATAGTTTTGGTTTCCTTCAGCTCTAGGTCTGTGATATTCTTTAGCTCTTGAGCGTACAGCAGACCCTCAAATAATGTTTTGTTCAGTGCTTTTTCACTAAAAGATGCACTTCCCAAGAACAGTGGATGTCATTAATTAGGGACTTACTGTGTTTAAGACAGTTGACTTAAATCTTCATCTAGTAAGTCCAGTGTCTGTTTCTTCAGGGACAATTTCTGTCAGTTTCTCTTGCAAATAGGTTATTCTTTTTCTTTGTTTGTTGGAAATTGCATATTTTGAATATTTTTAACTAGAAATTAGATTCTTTGGGGTTTATTTTTGTAGTTCGTAATTGTTTCGTGACTTTTAAAAACTTTGCAAACACTGTTTCAAACTGTTACGTGTGGTTTCTGAAATCAGGTGGTTTTTCGTTTTGTTGTATTTTGTTTTTAAGAGGAAGGTAGGCAGAGATGAAGATAGGTAGGAAGGAAGAGAGAAGAGGAAGAAATCTTTTTTTCATTTGTTCCTTTTTCAGTTGTCCCCCTGGACCCAGCTCTTGACCCTGGGTCCTTGGGCTGTACATGGTCTCTGTCCTAGTCGTGGACTTAGTGCCCAAGCCACCAGGATGCCCTGAAATCTATTGCTTTAGCTTGTGATTGGCTAGTGTTTTCATGCATTTCCTTTAACATCATTTTTAACTTTCCTTTTTTTTAATTCAGTGTTTGCTTGGTTGTTGTAAACCTTTGACTATTTACTAGAGTTATGGTAAAGTTGAATCTGTTTTTTTTTCTTTTATGTAGTAATGTTTTATTTAACTTCAAAAACATTTAGGCATTCTAAAGGTACAAAAATAACTGTTTTGAATTATGTTTAATACAGAAGATTCTTGAACTTTCATGCTAGAGTAGCTCTTTGCTGACAATAAAGAATTCTAGTTTGTTTTAAAACAACCATTCAAAAGTAGGCTCACTTAACTTAAAAATTCCTATGTGTCTCATGCCACCAGATACTCCCCCTCTTTTCCACAGCTGAGGTTGGCAGCACAATGCTATGTCCCTGTCTACAAAAACAAGGCAGCCTGAGGTTGAGTGGTGCCCACAGGTCCAGCCTCACAGTACATCGCCCCACAACAGCTGCCAGTCAAGCAAGGGCATCAAGAGTTTGTTGCAGTTGTCTTGTTCTTTTTTTTTTTTTTTTAACAAACTATAGCTATGTATAGTTGATAACTGTGGATTTCTAACCAATAACCATAGAATTAACACTGCCTTACAAACTAAAAAAGAAAAGGCCAGAAAACATCTTGAAATACGGTGGCACATCAGTAGCAAAGGGCACAGAGTGAGGTGAACCCAAGAGCTTTTTCATTTTAAAAAATGTTTGAAAATATGTACAAATTTGATACTGGTTCAGGATACTTTTGGACACCTATGGCCACTTCATTTAAACCTCTGACAATTCCTAGAGCACTTTGAAAGACTCCATTATGATCATGAACCAGTTGTGTAATTAAACCTAATAAGGACAACAGGCATGTCTCTAATCAGACCTGTGTAATTATGGTAATCCCTTACTCTAAGCTATTCTCAAGGAGTCAGTCTGGTTGGGTCTTTGTTTCACGAAACTTTTTCTGTACAGTCCCCGCTAGAAAATATTTTAAGTTTTGTGGGCTGGATGATTTCTTTTGCAATTATTAATCCATGAACATAGACAGCTTAGGATACTGTTGTATTTGACCTGAGACTGGTTAGATTTTCCTTGATGGTCATAGTTTATTGCTCTCTAGGCCAAAGTATCTCAGATTCACCCAGTGAATTCACAGTTTGGGAGGGCTATTCGATGGCTTGCTTTTTTGAACATTGTATTTCTAAAGCATCGTTGTTGCAGGAGGAAGAGCCCTTTGAGAGCACCAGTGAAGAAGAGTCTGGTACTGAGGACCATCAGAGTCTGCATCCTGTTGTTGATGTTGAGGACCTCGGCAAAATTATGAATCACGTGAAGAAAGAAAAGGTATAATTTTGGGAAATAGCTTGGATCCCGCAACTGATTAACATCTGGCATTGAATTCTGATATGAAGTCTATATGAGTTCATAATTAGGCAGGGTTTTTTTTTGCCTTTTGTCTAGAGACATTTTGCTATTTTTACATGAACGTTATGAAAAATCTTCTCTTTCAGCCCTGTGAAAATGAACTTGTGGTAGGAGAGGCAGGTAGGATAAGAACTAAAGAGAGGGTAGATTCTTGGAGGGACTTCATTCAGTGCTGTGGCCAAAGATTACAGGGATGAACAGCATGATAGGACTGGCAAACGTAGAGATTCCAAGTGGGAGGAGCTCTTTTGGAAAGTTACTACCGTGCTTTACAGAGAGTGGTCTTGGGGCTTAGGGATGACAACAGGGTCTGTAGATTTTGGGATCAGTGAGGGTGGAGGCACTAGGATTCTAGAAAATGTTAGTCTGGCTTGTCATTGTCTCAGGCACATGAATGTGAGACTGTACAGTATAGTAGGATTTTATGTAGTTTTAAGTGATCTGAATTGAAATAATATAATAGATATAACTGAATTAAAATATAAAGTCTCAGTTTGTGTTCTGGAAAATGAAAATTTCCTAAAGTAAAAATTTATCAGGTGCATAAATCTTAGAAACAAAATAAGTAAAACTATGAAAAAAAATTGTAACAAAATCAGTGATTAAATTATTACTCAAAAAATCAGTATGGTAACAGGAATTAAGAAGGTAAAAAGTTCATAGCCTTTATGTATTCAAATAATAACCAGTTGGAAGTGATAGTAGAAGAGAAGGTCCCATTCATAATAGCCACATAAAAGATGAATAAACCAATAGGTAAATGAAAAAATACTCAGCATCACTAGTTATCTGGGAAATGGAAATTTCCTCACACGTTAGAATGACTGTTATCAAAAAGACAAGAAATAGCAAGTGTTGGTGAGGGTATGGAGAGAAGGAAGCCCTTGTGCACTGTTGGTTGGAATGTAAATTGGTGCAGTTACTGTGGAAAACAGTATAACACTACCATATTCAGTAGTTCCATTTCTAGGTATTTATCTAAAGAGAATGAAAACTCTGAAAGATACATGCACTCCATATTAATTGCGGCATTATTTGTAATAACCAAGTCATAGAAGTGACCTAAATGTTGATCAGTGGTGGATGAATGGAAAAGAATTATATATATGTGTACACATTCATACACACACACACACGAATATCCATAAGAAAGAATGAAATTCTTTTGATAACATGGATGGACCTTGAAAGCATTATGCTAAGAAATACATTCGAGAAAGACACATAGCATATGACCTCAGTTGTAGGTGGAGCCTAACAACAACCAAAGCCAGGTGTGGACGCAGAGAACAGATTAGTGATTGCTGTAGGTGAGGGGTGAGTGGGGCTGCAGACGTCCAGGTATGTAAGTAAGTCAGCTGTGGGTTTGTGACGTACAGCATGGTGACTGGTTAGTAATACTGTACTGCGTATGTGAAAAGTTGCTTAGATAGTAGGACTTAAAAGTTCTTACCAGAAGGAAAAAAGTTTGTGAAACTGGTTGGTGACAGATGCCAACAAGATTTACTGTGGTGATCATTTTGTAGTACATACAGATGTCAGATTATGTTGTACATCTGAACTAATTGGTGTTTTATGTCAAATTAAATCTTCATTTTAAAAAAGCTAAATAAATCCATAAGAATAAATTCAAAAAGAAATATCCTAAATCCATGTGAGGAAATCTTGGAAACATTTCTGAAAAATATAAAAAACTATTTGAGCAAATGGATTTAGATAGGTGGCTAAGTATTGTAAAGATTTCAATTCTTGTAAGGTATTACACAAATTTGATTCAGTCCCCTTACAAACGCCAGTGTTTTTTGATTTTCTTCCTAGTGGTTAATGTGGAAAAATAAACATGCCAGAATAGTTAAGGAAGTCTTGGCAAAAGTAGTAATGAGAAGGACTAGTCCTGATAATGAAATTTGTTACAAGACTATGGTACTAGCTTCTGATGAGACAGACCAATTCAATAAAACTCTAGGAATACATGAAAATATATTAGAATTTCATATATGCTAAAGGTGGCACATTGCTTTTTCAGAGAGAAAATACACTTTTAAGATAGATGATGGTGATAAGATAAAATTGGCGGTATACCTCATACATGCATTAGAATAAACTCCAATTGCATCAGGTGTTTAAATGTTGAAAAATATACAGTAGAATTAAATGGATTGTTTTATAACTTAAGAGAAAAGTTCTGTATGTATGTGATTCAAAATCTGCAAGTAATACAAGAAAAGATTAAATTTTTCATTGATTTAAAATTGATTTGCACAGTTATAAGCAAAATCAAAAGATAAATGATAAAGTGAGAGAAAATGTTTTTCTTTTATATCAGAAACAAGGGTTAATCTTCTTACTGTGCAAAGTGCTCTTAAAAAGTATTAAAAAAAGGCAACCTAAAACCTAATAGAAAAAAAAATGGTCAAAATACTTGAATAAGCATATCTCTGGAAAAACTACAGGTAGACTTTAAATATATGAAAATACCTTCAACTTTATGCAGATAAAGGAAATACAAATTAAAACACACTGACATATATTTCTGACCTGCAAAAATTTGGAAATCTGGTCAGCACACATTTGTAAGACAGAGGTAATAGGCACTCACATTTTATAGAATAGTGTAACTCACATGGAGGGGTTTTTGGCAGTATTGCCAAAATCCCCTGCTGTTACCCATGATCCAGCAGGTCCACTTGTATGATTTTGCCTTGTACATCTTCATAAACACAAAACAGCATCTGCACAAAGTATATGCTGAGATGCATGTATAGCCAGCAACTCTGAATACCAGCTGAACAAAGCATCCACATAATCATGTTGTGTAGTTATGAAAAATAAGGTGAATCATACAAATTAATGTGACTAATTTACAGGTGACGTTGCATGTGTTTTAAGCTGATATATAATTTCAGATTAAAAAATAATTTTTGGTCATATTTAAAAATTTATAATTCAAGTGTATATGTTAAACAATATTTTGTAGTTGCATTCACTGTAAGGACTTTTCATGTCCTGACTCCAACTGACATCCAGGTTGTTTGACCTGCAATTCAAATCAGTTGAGACTCTAACACCTAGAGTTAGTGTCAGACGCTGCAAGTTTAGGGCCCAGCCCTGCTCAAGGCTATTCTCACTTTAGATGTGTAGAGTATGTGTGTGTGTTTGTGTGTTTATATGTACGAGTGCACGGATGGCTATGTATATATATATATATAATGATCAAACAGAAAGTGGTGAATCTAAGTGAGGGGAATATGGGTCTTCATTTTACCTTTCAACTTTTCTGAGGGTTTGAAATAAAACACCTTGGGGGTTACCTGTATTTCTGTTTTACTGTTTTGAACTTAGGGTTTCTCACAACTCCCTCAGGTTTGGTAATTTGCTTGAATCAGAATTCACCGAAAGCACCGTACTATGTGATTATAGTTTTATTATGAAAGATACAAATCAGAAACAACTGAATGGAAAAGATGCATAGGGTCTGGGTGTGGAGGGGGAAGGAAGAGACCCTGAGTTTCTGTGCCTGCTTGTGGAATTTGGACACATTACCTTTCTACCACATTAATGTATTCACCAATTTGAAAGCTCTGCTGACCTTTAGATGTAGAATTTGTGTTAATGTTCATTATGGCGGCTTGATTGACTAGATCGTTGGCCTTATGATTAAACTCAATTCCCAGTCAACCACTCTTTCTCATTTTGCTCCCTGGAGATCCAGGTGACTCAACCTTGTATTTTGTGATTGGTCTTTCTAGTGAACAGCTCCAGAATCCATTGTTGGACCCACAGTCAATTGCCTCATGAGCATAGCAAAGACACTCTTCTGATTGAGGAAATGCAAAAGTTTTTTGTGTGGAAACTGGGTACAAAGACAAACTATAATGCCACAGACCTAGAGGCAAATATACTGTAAGCACTCAGATATTATTTTCTAAATATCATTCCCCACTCCAAGGGATTAGGACTCCTTGGAGAAATGGAGATTCTAGAGTTGGGGAAGGGAGAATAACAGATGAATCTGGAACATTTGTCAAGCAAGGAGTTTTTTCAAAGACTGATGGAGGGAAGTCAAAATGTGTAGAAACCAATGTGAAGAGTTTTCTACAGGTCATTTGAGACCATGTGTAATGTAGAGCATGGTGACTATAGTTAAGACCACTGTACTGCATATTTAAAAGTTGCTGAGAGTGAATCTTTAAAGTTTTCATCACAAGAAGAAAATTTGAACTCAACTCTGTGGCTCAGTGGTGCCATATAAAACCCAAGGACTTGAGTTCAAGCCCTTGAACTGGGGATTTAAAAGAAAAAAATATATGCATGTGTGGTAATAGAGATCAAATAGACTCATTGTGGTGAGTAGTTCATAGTCTATGCAAATATTGTGTCATTATGTTGTATGCCTTAAATTAATTGTAAACCGGTTCGGCAATAAGAGGCAGCGACAAGGGAGTCAGATGGGCTCTAAGCAAGACTCCATTGTCCCAAGTGCAGGCTGGGAAAGCTCCTTTCAGAGAAGAGGGTGGAGGAGCAATCCCTATGTTTAGGAGAGAAGTTTTTAAGGGGAAGTTTCAGCAAGTGTGGTGGGGTGGGGGTGGAGTCCTGATAAGGCCACCTTGTGTGCTGTTGATAGCAGGGTAGGGTGTCGGGATGTCTTAACAGGACGTCTGTCCTTGACTTCGATAAACGGGAGGGGTCGAACAACATCTGGTCTTGTTTCAAACGGCAAAAACGTTCTGTTTTTCATGCTTAGCTGGAAAGTGACGACTTTCGTTTTTTTGTTTTCTTTTGTCTCGTATCTCACTAATAAAATGTTATATGTCCATATACTTCAATTAAGCAATTTTGGGGCAATCTGAGCATCAAATTGAACATAATGATTGCATAATGAACATCATGGATTATATCACATTAAAAAAATCTGTCTTTGTATTTACTCAAAATGGGACATCAGTAGAAAGTCTTTATAGAAGATTTCCAGGTAATAAATGTAAAAGGCAAGATAGAATTAGAAAGTTACTTGTTTGTAACCCTTAGTGTAATAATTGATTTAAACAGGGATCAAGTGAAATGTCTGTGAGGGACAGATACTCACTGTCTCAAAATGTCATCCTAGAAACTAATCCACTTAGACATGCCAAAAATAAATCAGTGGGAAGAAAATACCCCACTGATTATTTACTATTTATAAAGGGATAAATGTACTTTTATAAATTCAACTATTAGGTATTTCTCATTGCATACCAGAGCCAAATTTAGCATCATCAGTATTAAAGCTAGACCTTATGTGCCTTCTGACATGGCGTATGGCCAGATATATATATAATCATCTATGTAGCTTTGCTTAAAAAATGTTTAACCTGAATCTAACTGTAGAGAAATAGTCAGAAAAATCCAGAATGTGGGATAGTTTATAAGACAACTGGCCAGGTTCATGTGTCAAAGTTTATACATTTGGTTATGTTTCACTTCCTTTCAAATCTTAGAGCAGATCCCTATTTGTTTCTTTGTTACTGTTTTAATGCGTACTTTATATATGTGTGTGTGTGTGTGTGTATGTTGATGCATAGATGGATACAAGCAAAATGTGGTAAATTTGAGTGAAGGGCATGTGGGTCTTCATTATACTTTTCAGTTTTTCTGAGGATTTGGAATAAAAGTATGGGGGAGCTGCTTTTTCTCCTCTAACCCAAAATATACAAAACAAAACAACCCCTGAGTATCAACTGAATTATAAGCTTTTTATGATATTGCCATGTGAGAATATCCCACACATTTTAATAGGAATAGTTGGCAAATTTTCCATTATATAAGATCTTTATAAGAACTTAATTTTTTTGCGTAAAATGTGAGGGCCCTCTTAATTTTACTGAGTGGCCACGTATTATGGCAAGTAAAGATTTAAGGGAAAAGACTTTTTTTAAAGGAAAGGTGCAGGCAGCAATGAAGGGGTGCAGAGGCAGGCAGGCAGGAAGGGAGAGGAGCAAGAAGCATTTCTTATTTATTTTATTTAGTTCATCTTGGTTATTTCTCTTGGTCCCAGGATGTGAACTGGGTCGTTGGGATGTTCGTGGACTGTGCTTGACCAGAGGCGGTGGACCTAACTGCCACTCTGCTGGGGTGTGCCTCAGTATTATTTCATATGAACCCAAATCTATTATTTTTTATACTCAGATAGTTTTTATTTATCTATTTAAAAGTCTTATAGAAAAATCTTTTACAGTAATAAATGCTTGTAAAGCCTTTGTTACAGCAAGGGTTATTACTCTTGGGAAATAGTTTTCATGAAAACTGCTTTATAATGAGTTTCACTGTCCCTTTAAATCTGCACACCTGTCTTGGGAGAAAAAGAGGCTGACTCCATAACACTCTGGTCATTCCTTGGTAATAAAGTTTTAGGGTCATTTTAAGGCACACAGTTTCAATTTGTGCCTTAGGATGATGATTCCTGTGTAATAGTCAAAGTTTCTAATTTAATTCAAAAATGAAACTTTTCATTGTCTACCTTCTGGCTGTTTGCTAGCTGCTAATTTGGGTGTCTTTAGGGTTTGGGAGTGGACAGGTTGTCAGGAGGAAGAGAAGTAGGGAAGTGCTTACTGGACTGGCACTGTCACAGGCTGACTTTGTGCTCACTCATATGAAGCTGACTCTTTTTCCAGAACCATTTTCATCACCTCTGTTGAGACATTGTCCTTGCCAGACCCCTGCCCTGAGCAGCCGTACCCTGAGATATATGCTTGAGGAAGTGCACTTCTTCCTTCCTCTGCACCCGGTACCCGGGTTTCCTCCATGTTGAGGTCTGGCATCTCTTCTCCTCTCTAGTTGCCCATTTGGTCACCTCTGAGATCTCCTGCAATTGCAGCCTGTTTCCAGGGGGACACACTTTAGTTCTTTACTCTGGAAGGGCAGGCTGATGGCTGCCAGCCGTGCTCACTTTGTTAAAGAAGCAAGTTTGCCCGTTTGCTGTCTGGATTTCCTGCATACAGTTATTCATCCTTCTGTGATGCCGTCTTCCACCTGAGGTGGAGAACTCAAAGTACCTCGTGACATTATCCAAAGAAATCTTCAAAGCTCTTCTCATTGTCTCTTTCACTCTACCTGCCTTATTTTTGATATGAGGCATTTTTAAAGTTATTAAACTGGTTCTTACGTATTTCCTTTGAAAATGAATAACTTGACCTGACCCTCTCATTGGAGTTTTACTTTATTTAATAGCCTGTTTACATACATTTAAAAAATTCAAATACTGCCCCTTGTCTCTAATTATCTTGATGTACTTTTTACAGGTAACACGTTTATATATCACCCTAATTCATTTTAGGATTTATAGAGTACCTCTAATTTCGTCCTATAATTTATTTGACTTGTTGATTAACATTTAGGTATTTTCTAATTTCTGTAAAGACTACTCTTGCTCTTATATTTTTGGTGCCTGGTATAATTTATCTCTAGTAAATTCATAAAATTGATGTTTCTGGATCAAAGTGAATTTTACAGCTTTGAATGATATTTTCAAATTGTCCTGTAACAGATTGGAATAGTTATTACTTTTTTACATTGTGGGAGAGATAAGAGAATGCCTATTTCACAATGCCCTTGCCATTCCTCAGGTGTTATCAATTTTTCGCCAGCCTGAAAGGTAGAAAATAATAACCTTATTTTAATTTGCACTTTTAAAAATTTTAGTGAGATTGACATTTTTATCCCTGTGAGCCATTGCTTTCTGTCTACCTGGAGTTAGACAGTCTACAGGGTCTGGGGACACTGATCTCATTCACTTTCTGACACTTCTGACACCAGTTGCATGTTCAGGGGGTGACTTAAAATCACACTTCAGTTTTGAGAATTTGCTAGAAAGACAAGAACTTACCAAAAGCCGTTATATAGTTTATTGCTGGAAATGGGCACAGAAAATCTGGCAGCAAGAATACCTAGAGCAGAGTTTGCAAAGGCAATCACAGAGCATCTGTTGGTCAGGCCATGATATTCTCCCACCATCCATTTGGGACACCAGGGTGTATTGTCAACCTGGGAAGCTGTCCTGAGCTTCTGAGTGCATAATTTTCCCTGGGCTTCGTGACACAGGCATGGTTGGTTGAATGACTGTGTGCTTGAACTCAGTCTCAGTGGTGTTAAAATATTTGAAGCTTTATTTGCAGTAGTTGAAGAGATTAAAATAATTTTCCCCATGTTTATTGAGTCATGATTGGCAAAAATCTTATATATTTAGATTGTACAATGTGATTTTTAAGGTATGTAATAATGATTCGACATGTGTATATATTGTGAAATGATTACCATAATCAAATTAATTAACATAATATCCACCATCACTCACTGTTACCATTTTTTGTATGTGTAAACATCACATGCGATCTAATCTTAGCAAATTCAAGTATAGAGTAAGAGTTTGGAGTGATTTGCAAGTGCATTTTTATTTTGCTTTTCATCTTAATGTCCATTAGAGGGCACTGGAGAAAAAGCACTAACAACAGTTTTGGACATCCATACAAATTTTTTTTTAAATGAAATGATTTTGGACTCTATGAACTTTAAGCAGCTGGCTTATGATATTTCAAGTTTCTTATAAAAATCTTCCCTATAATCATTAGTTCTAGGGAGAAGTATATATTTCCCAACTTCAGTAGAACATGAAAATTAGCCATTAGTTTTTGTTTTTCATTATTGTTAGGTTACATAGAGATTCCAAATGTGTCTTTTGCTTTCATGTTATAATGGATCTAGTATGCTAACCTCAGTAATGCATGTTATTACTGTTTTGATCTTTTTTTTCCTCATATTTTACAGGAGACATTTTCTTTGGGGTCCGTTCACACCTATTTCTGAGCTGCTTTCTGTCTGATTGTCATGATCTATCACATTAAATTTCCTGAGTTGTTGCTGTGGAGGAGGCTGTGTGTGCTAGTATTTAAGAATATTGGTTCCAGAGTTGGGTTAGAGCACTCCTGCTATAAGATCTCTGAATAATATTTAGTTTCATGGAGCCACAACTGTCACAGCTTTTGTGTCTGTGGCAAGTGACTTCAATCTTAGTTTCCATTTTCTCATCTCTAAAATGGAAGGAAATAGCAGTAAATGCCTTATCAAGTTGTTATGAAGATTAAATGTTTGTTTAAAGCCTTTATTTTATTGCCTCTCACAAAGTATGTACTTGATAACTATTATTAACATATAAGAAGATATCTTCAAATCGGGTAGGTTTGATCCAACTAGAATAGCTCCAGAGTATTCTACCGCCTTCCTTCTGCAGCAGGGTCTTAGGCAGTCATTCTGGAACTGAAAGGAATTTGAATGATTGGGAGTGATGTCCAAGAAGAAGGGACCTAAAGTTGGAATGTTGGGGAACATATGCAGTGGCAGAGGAGATGGGTTGTTAGGGCCTATGACATGTTTGGGGCCCTCTGAACAGTATGGTTGTGTCTCTGTAGTGCAGCGGTGGTGATGTGTGCGTGGTGAAACAGGAGGCAGGGCAGGACCCCGGAGGCCTTTTCATATTCTGTCAAGGGAGTGAACTGTAGCCTAAAGGCAGCGGGAAGCAAGCATGGGTGGGGGGTATGGGGAAAGAGGGTAGCTTCATGGTAGGTTCAGAGTATTAGGAGACATCAGAGTATATGCTGGATTATCTCATTCAGTCCTCATAATGATCGTGATATCCATGCTGTTATCACTCCACTGTACCATTTAACAGGGTAGGAGACTGAGGCATAGCCTAGACTCCATCTCTTTGTTTCATTCTCCTTTGCTGCCTCCCAGAGGAGAAGTGGGTCCCAGAAGGAAGATGAAGAGTTTGGGTGGAGGACAAGGAGTCAAGAAGAGCCAGACAATTCTTAGGCTGTCTGTTTTGTTTCTCTTAATGTTGTAACTTGTAAATATAAAGGGATGGCTACTTTTTTTTTTCCCTTCCTGCAGTAAATAAATGTTAAATGCTCTTCACAGCACCGCTCTGGTTAAGCAGACAAACAGCAATAGCAGTATCATTAGTTTTGGAGATAAATGGGAAATGCTTGGCAATTACTCACTAGAGAAACATTTCAATTTGCCAGCTCTTTAAATTACAAAAGGATCTCACTGTGTCCAGTTCTGATTATAAAGTTGTGGAGTACTGCAGTGGAATAACATGAAGCTAGTGCTTTCATAATTATTTTTAAGACTCTGAGTGTTTAATTTACCTAGAAAAAAAATGACATCCTCCAGCCCCAGGACACTGCTTTTAAAACAGCTCGTCCTCCCCTGACCTCTCTAGCTAGAACAATTAATAGTGAATTCTGGAATTATTCTTAAAGTTAGATTATCCAAAATAGAATCAATCACTGGTTCAGAGGAAAGCCATGATGTACCTGGTTAAACTGCTTTTCAGAAAGTTCAGAAAGTGTCTTTAAAATCTAATATTCACAAATGCTTTGAGTCCTATTGAAAATTGGTCTTTTAAAAATTTGACTATGACAGGTGAGTGGTATGAGAAAAGTCTGAGAAAGTGGGGTTGAAGTGTGGCAAGGGAGTTTTAACTCCATCTGAAGAAGAGCTCTTAATATTGAAAGTTGCCAGAGGAAGAACCAGTTGCTAAAGGAAGTGAGATCTGCTTTTTCTAGGACAACGAAGCTGCCTTATAGTTTGGGGGCATTTATTCATTTATTTGGCCAATATTTACTGAACATCCACCCTGTCAGGCATGGTTCCAGGCCTTCTCAGGATGACTAGAAAAAAAAACCTGTGGAGAACTGGAGATTCTAGATCTAGACTTTTCTGTGAGAAATGATATCAGATGATGAAATCAACTGATGATAAATACAGATCAATAAAACATATTTAAACAATCAATTAGAAAGACTTTTTTTCCCTGAAAATATATGCCATGGTAATGAAAAGCTTGTTTGTTACAAAGTATCTTTTGGTAGTTATCTAAACATTTGGCATTTTACCTTCAAATCTTTGGCCAGTCACTTTTTTGCCTTGTTCTTATCTTATGCAAAATTGGGGTGGCGCTCTGGTTTTGGTGATGTTGCTGTGCAAATAAATTTGGTAATATTGTATGATACCATTTTAAAGAAAATTAGCACTACCCCCCTCCCCATTATTACCTAAGATTCATGTAGTCCCACTTATGAAGAACTGTTTGCTTTTAGTAGTTTTTAAAAGTACCTAGGAAGTTAGTTTATAATTGGTTTTCCTTTTTGCACATTTTTGAGTTCATTGACAGAAGGTGACCTCTGATTGACTACCCCCCCCCCCCACCTTGGCAATTGGAGACTTTTTAATCCACCCCTTGGAATATGCATTCTGTTTGCTTCCCCTCCCTTTTCTCACCTCCATCCCTGAAGCTGTTATGGCTCTCTGGGATAAACCAAGCGGGCACTCTTTTGAAAGTATTTTAGGTAGATTTTTTACGCATGAGCTCAGCAGAGTTCCTTCCCACAAGGGCTGAGCACAGGCTTCCAGTCAGGCCACACTTATATAGGTTAGAGCAAGCACGGGAAGAGAGGGATGTAAATTAGGGGAGAGGGTTTTAAGCATGGGAAGTTCTTTGTCTGCTGGCAGCATTCCAGCAAGCTCAGGTCACAGGATGTTTTTATGGCTTTGCTAGCTTGGCGAGTTTTATGGCTGTCTTCATGGCTGCTGGAAGTGGCCAGCAGGCCTTTTTCCCCTACAGAGCTGCTCCAGGGATACAGCCTTTAGATAGTAATGTGGATATGACTACCTGAATCATAGATGTGACTGATCCCCTTTAAGGCTTCTATATAAATTTAAGATTTCACAAGTGGCTATAGGAAACTATTCATCTTGCAGTAGACAACATATGTGGGTGGTTAAGTAAGTTCCTTGTTCATTACGGTTGACACCTACCAATCTGGAAAGGTTTGTCTCTGCAGTCTTTCCTACTCTCCACTTTTGGGGACTGGGAAGCTCCCACCTTTGCATCCCAACATATGTGGAAAAATAGCAGCTTGAAGAGGGCCTGTGTTTTCATTCAAGGCAAATATGATGGGGTTGGGAGTTTGAAAGGGTAAAAGTAGAGGTTGGAGACAGGGAAATCATTTAGTTTGGCTGGTACACATTTGTCCTTTAGGAAAAAAACCAAAACTTTGGGCAAAAGCGGTAGCATTGTGGTTGGAGAGAATCTATACTGGGAGTAAAAACTTTAGAACTTGGTTACTCACTGCCAGACAAGATTCAGGTCAGGGAGGAATCAAGGCTGACCAATTCTGGGATCTGTTTATTTCTGGTTAGGCTAAGTGACAACTATAAATAAGTAAATAAATGTTTTTAGGTCCTCTGTAGTTGTTACATTGTCATATTCTGGGCTTAAGTGAACAATGTCTGCACCCAGGAGATTAGAACTAGAATTTGAATGGTGCTTTACTTTTCCTTGGGGAGTGTGAGGAACCATTGCATGTCTTTTCAGAATTGAAGTTCCTGCTGCGTATGGAAGCTGGAACTTGGAGAGAAGCTGCTTAAAGGAAAAGAATGATAAATGCTGTTTGTCCTTGATACTCAAGACTTTTAATCATAGCCTGTGATCTCTTTCCGTATACACTTGTGACTGAAGTTATTGAATCTGGAATAGCTACATTCACAATTTTTGAGTAGATAATTTCCTCTAGTGATGGGGTTCTTTGGTCATTCTTTAAGAGTATATTTATTTCATGTACGTCAGAAATTTTTGTTTAAAACCATAAGAAGCTGTCTGTGGCGTTTTGAGCTCAATGCTGGGTTGCTCATGTCATGGGCCGGATCCAGCTTTGGAATTACTAGCAGCCTTTCTGGTAAGCAAATAAGCTGGTGACGTTTTGTGGTGACAGAGGCTTTTGATAAATATTGCCTGCCTCTTATCAATTCTTGCATGATTACTAGGGAATTACAGTAACTTGTGGAATTACTTCAGAGATATTTAAATTCTCTGAAGGTCAAGGTTAGTTTGTTTGTTTTTTTGCTCCACGAGACTTTCTTTGCAACCTCACATTTGCCTTGAGGCTTGAAACAGTCTTTACCAAAAGAAAAAAAAAAGAAGCCAAAGGATTCTTTTACTTTTAAATATTTAGCAACATAACTAAAGTCTTTTAATCCCAGCATTAAGCTGATTGCTTTTGTACTAGATAAGAACAAATGATTGACATTTGTTAATACATTTTTTTTCAAGGTTACCTGGATGTGTGGCTGAGAGCTCTATTAACGGAAGCAAAGTTGTTTATTAATTTTGCATTTTGATTATATTTAGTAATTTGGGATGCTGCCTTTTAGGACAGTTAGAACTTAATGTGGATTTGCATTTCTTATTTGGTGCATTGTCTTGTCTAACTAAAGTGCTTTTTCACTGACTTGTTATTTCAGAGCAAGTCCCTGAAGTAACAGAGAAGGTAGACAAGTTAACTTTGAATCTCATTAACTTTCTGTATTTTTTTTTTCCTTTTAATTTAATTTTTAATCATGGTTTACAGTTGTTGAGAGGACGTGTATAAGAACTGGGAACATTCATAGAAGCAGACAGAATGATAAAGCAAGTCCCTGTGACCTGTTATCCAGCTTCAGACATGAACCGTCCTCCCTTTGACATTAATTTGACACAAATCTCAAACCTCATGTCCTCTGTGAAGTGTTTAATGTTTTAGATAGAAAGGGTTCTGCTGTCGATTTGCTCATAGATTCACTGAGGGTTGGATATTAAAATGGAGAGGCACCGAGGGCATTCGGGGTGGGTAGTAGGACTGCTAGCAAGGTGGGTTGTTTTGAATTTCTGCAGTTCTTAGTACGATCTGATGAATGTCTCCTCTAATGCATAACACGGACTCTATGTTGTTTTGAAATTATTGATTAGTATTTTGCCTCTTCCAAAATGACATTGAGATAGCTTAAAAAAAAAAGGATTTAGAAATCGAGGAAGAAATCAGTGTAAAGGGTAAATGGAGCATCTTGTAATGCGAAGCCTCTTACAGAGAATGCAAGACAAGCATGACACAAGGCCTGTAGACTGGTCGAAGGTGTGCAGCTGAGTTTTCCAGAGGCCAGAGTCAAAAGGAAACACAATCAGTGGTGATACATTATCCTTAAGATTCGTATCACAGAAGAAAAAATTTTCCCATGAACTCTTCTTTTTAATTTAATTAATTTTTTTAAAGGAAGGTACAGGCAGGATTGAAGGCAACTAGGCAGGTAGGTAGGAAGAGAGAGAAGGAAGAAACATCTTTATTTAATTGTTCACACTGTTTGCTCCCCCCTGCCACCCCCCCTCCCCCTCGGGGGACTGGGACTCAAATCCAGGAGTATGTGGCTTGCTCATTCAGAGGAGATTGACCTAAGCACTGCTCCACCAGGGTGTCCCCCATTGAATCTTGTAAAAAGTGCCATTGGGATGGCAGCTAGAGGTGGTACAATAATTCGGTCACTGAGCAGATGGCTGCCTGGGCGGTTCAGAGCACTTTTTGACTTGCTTTGGGGGTTTGCAGATGTAATAACCAGCAGTAGGTATAATTTATTGAACTCCGGTTCCATATCAGTCATTGTGCCAGGTGATTTTATTTCATTTAATCTTCAACACATTCCTGCTCCACAGATGCTATTATTTTTCTGTTTTTTTTCAGATGAGGAAATTGAAATTCAGAGACATAACTTACTATAAAGTAAGGCAGCTCTCTATACTCAGATTGATAAAAATTGACATCTAGATACGTTGTTGATTTATGTTTTATTGGGTGTATGTGTTTGATGTAGTTACTTTTGCGGGCAAAGAAAAATAAGAGCTTTGCTAGTCTTCAGAGCATTGTCTGACTGGAAATGTGATTTCTTGGGAGAGAACGTGGTTGTGGGCCATGATCTGTGCTGGGTGTCCATGATGGTTGTGTGGTTATTTTCATTGCACATCGCCAATTCTGGATTTCATTCTTTGTGTTTAATACAGAGAGAAAAGGAGCAGCAGAGAGAGAAAACCAGTTTGTTCAGTAACACAGCGAAGCATGAAAGCAGCGAAGGAAGAGCTATGATAACTCCTGCTCTCCGAGAAGCCCTTTCTAAGCAAGGTGAAAACCCTCAAGAATTGTTGCTAGAGTACTGTATTTTAAGCATTGATACCTCAGAGATGGAGACTAACACAGGAATTGCCCAGAGCAAAGACGATAATGAGGTTCTTCTGTAGTGAGCCGAGCGGCTGCTGCCGTGGCAGCTGGAGTGGTCAGCAGGTCCACCTGTGCTTCTGTGGGTCCTTCATGCGTTGGCTGCCTGGGCCAGCATGTTTTCCCTGGCTTGCTTCTTGGCATTTATGGAGTTACCACCACCGTGGCTTAGATTAGAGAGAAAATGCCACTTCGCTTCTCTGTGAATTGCTTCATTCAGGGCAGTTATTAAATGCAGCACATAAGCTTATGTGATATTAGACTGAGTTATTAGAAATGTCTTGTCTAGAAGTATGTCTGCGTCTTTGTGGCCTTTCCTTCCTAATGTGTCTGTAGTCCAATAAGCAAGTATTCGTTTTCTTTTATAAACAACATATAAAATAAAACCTGCCCTTTAATACGTGTATTGAAAATAATTCTGAGGTATAAATCTGTTATCTTGCTGTTTGTTACTTGTCTCATTCTGTTCTTTGATTTGCTTATTCCTGTTTTTCTGCCTTTTAGATTAATTCTTTAAGTGACATCTTTTGTTGGCTCATTAACTATAGTACTGTTTTATTAGTGGTTTCTTGAGGTTTTGTAGTATATCTCTTTATCATATCTTAGTATACCTTTGAATGGCTTTATATATGCATTATAATGGGAACCCTTATGAAGTAAACTTTTGTTTTCCATTTCTTAACTTTTATGCAATTGTTATTACACATTTGAATTTTATGTATGGTATAAACCCTATGCTGCATTGTTGTTATTTTGTTTTAAATTATCAAGTATCTATTAAGGACTTAATTAGAGACAGTTTATATATAGACTCATGTTATTATCATTTTTCATTCCTTTGTATAAACCCATGTTTTCTGATAGCATTTTCCTTCTGCCAGGATGACTGAATCTCATCATTTGTTGAGATGAGGGTTTGTGGTGGATTATATAAACTTCTGAATATTTGAAAAAGGCTTGATTTTGCTTTCAGATTTGAAGGGTCTATTTGATGGGTATGGAGTTGTAGATTGACAACTTTTTCCCCGCTACTCAGTACCTTACTGTCTTCCTGCTGACATTGCTTCTGATGAGAGTTCTGTAGTCTTCTGTGTCTTTGAATATAATATTTTTCACCACTGATTTTTTTTTGTGTGTTGCAATTTTTGTTTTATTACTGATTTTGATCAATTTAATTATAATGTCTTAATGTGACTTTCTTTATGGTTCTTTTCCTTGGGATTTATTAAGTTTCTTGGTTTTGTGCATTTAGAATTTTAATCAGATTTTGCCACGGTACTTCAAATATTTTTGTCATCCCTCTCTTCTTTTAGATCTCTACATTTATAATCGGCCACATGAATTTGATCCACAGCTCACTGATGCTCTTGTCTTTTAAAAATTATTTTTCTCTTCTTTTTATTTTTGGATCGTTTGCTTTTTATTTTTGGATCGTTTCCTATTACTGTGTCTTCAAGTTTAATCTAGTAATTTTTTTTTCCTGTACTAATTTTCTATTAATTTGATCCCAGTGTGTTTATCAGCTTATACATTGTAGTTTTCAGCTGTAGAAATTTAGTTTGGATCTTTTTATATCTTCCGTGTTCTGATTAACTTTTTGAGCTAATGGGATGCAGTTACAACTTTTAGCATTCTTACTGCTAGCATCTATATTATTTCTGGGTCATGGTGGGTTGGCTGGATTATTTTCTGCATTATTGGTTATATTTTTGCATATCTGATGGTCTTTGATTGGATCCTGGTCTGATTTTACTGTATTGGGTGCTGCATCTTTTTCATTCCTATAAACATTCCTGATCTTTGTTCTGGGATGAGGGTAAATTACTTGGAAACGGTTCACGTCTTTGAATATTGCTTTTATGAATTGTTAGGTAACACCAGAGCTGACTCAGTGTATGGCTGATTTTACAATTGGGGCAGAACACTTAGGTGTACTCTGCCCAGTGCCTTGTGAATCTTGTGAGCTTTCCCATCTGGTAGGAACAGGTACAATTCCCAACTTGCCTTTCAGATAGATCTTTCCCATTCTTGGGCAGTTTTTCCTCTCATAAATGCACGAAGGAACATTCAGGCAAATACTTCATAGGATTCCTCTGCAGATTCTTTAGTTTAATCTCTGTAGTTTTTGTCTGAACTGCTCCGCCCTGCACGCTTCAGCCCGCTGGGCTCCCCACACTCTTGCCTCTGTTCTTGACTCAGGGAGAACACTGGCTTTTGTCTGGGTTGACCTCACTCTTTCACAGCTTGGAAACTTTCAAGGCAGTGAGCTGGATGGTACGGCTCACCATGTTTTCCATCTTTCTGGGATCACTGTCCTTTGATGCCTGATGTTTTGTGTCTGGAAAACTGGTGCTCTCGGTCTTTCCATCCTGCAATGTGCAGCTTTTTTTTTCCATACCTACCTAAATTTTATGGAGCCCTATATATTTTGGAAGAGAAAGATAGAAAGAACCAATGTAATAGACTGATTTCTGTCATGTGATATGAACATATAATGTAGGAATCTGAAAGAAGAACTCGAATTTTCTCTGGGAATCTTTTAAGTGCTTATTGTGTCTGAGATTCAATTGGACTCAGTTCCAGCTTCAAGGAGATACACAGTACTTTGTTTATTTATATGCAAGATGTTTACATAAATGTAGATAAAAGACAAAGCCCTGTAATGTTGCCATTAGAGATTTGTAATCCAAATTGACATTGTTCCATTAATCATCACACTGTGAAGACAGTTGTTTAACCAGCCATTGATCCAGTTACGCCAGCATCTAGATAGTATTTCTGTATTTGCCTTATTTGACTACAAGTCAGGAGTCTTGTTTTGTGCAAGAGAGTTAGGGTAATTGTGGCTTATTACTTTAAGCCTCATGGGAAACTTCATTAAATGCTTTGTGAAATCAGAGTGCTCTATTTGTTTGCTCTCCTACTTTGTTAAAAAGGAAATGTGATTACTTGGCAAGGCTTTTGCATACTTTTCTTGTCTTACATGGCTCAGAAAAATTAAGTAATAGGGTGTGGATTGTTTAGGTGGTAGTTCCTAAGATTTGATTTTTCTACTTTTTGGGACTTGATTCGTTTTCATCTCCTTTGACCATTGGAGTCTTCATCTTTTTTCAAAGGCTGCTGCTGATAGTTCCCTAGTCATCAATTTGAAAGGTATTATTAATTGCTTTTGCTTTATGACCCAGCATGTGGTTCATTTTATAAATGTTCCGTGATTTCTTGAAAAGCACATTCAATCTGTGGTTGCTGAGTGCAGCACTCTGTGTGTATTCTTGAGCAAGCTGATTGCATTGCTGAGGTCTCGGAACTCAGTTACTGAGTTGGTCTCTGAGAACTGTGAGGTACCGATAGTTTTGGATTAGCCTAGTAAATATTTGGAGTCTCTGCTATGAGATGCACATACACTTTAAATTGTTTTATCATCCTGGTGGATTTAACTTTTAATGATTTTTGTCATGGGGTTGTTGCCTATCATGACAGAAAATGATTTTGTTACAATTATTTAATCGCCTTTTTCTTAAAAGTTTTTTCACTAATTCTTTTGTTTACATTGCTGTATGCTTTCTAGGATATTGAACTTGCATTTCAGTCTGTGTGTTTCTCATACTGCATCCTCCACCAGAATTCTAGTTCACTTTACCACTCGTGGTTAACGCCTTCTTTCCCTTGTCTCACCCCCAAACCCACCCTCCTGTTACCCACAGTCTTGGGTCCTATGAATTTTGTTGACATGTGTCTGTTCATTTGTTTTGTTTTAATTGTATTTCATGTATGAGTGAAACCATCCTGTACTCTTTTCTTTCTCCTTTATTTTACCTACCATAATCACTTTTAGTTTATACACATTTTTAGAAAAGGCACAGTTTCATCTGTTGTAATAGCTGCATAGAATTTCACTGAGCATATATACTTAACTTTAGTCATCTGTTGATGGGCCTTTAGTTGTTTCTATGTCTTAATTTATAGTGAATTGTGCTGCTATGAAATAAGGATATATATATTATTTTATTAGTGTTTTTGTGTTCTTTGGGTATAAGACTAGAAGTGGAATTGCTGATTGAATGGTAGATCTTTTTTTTTTTTTTTTTTTTTGAGTAATCTCCGTACTGTTTTCCAAAAAGGTTATAGTAATTTACATTTCTACTGACAGTGAGGAAGAGAATTCTTTTTTCTCCATATCCTGTCCAGCATTTGTTTTTCTCTTTTTGATACATACCATTCTCACTGCTGTTAGATGATTTTCTCATTGTGGTTTTTGATTTGCATGTTTCTGATGATGAGTGATAGCGTTTTTTTGTGTCTGTAGATTATCTACATATCTTCTTCATAAAGGTTCTTTTCAAGTGGGTTGTCTGCTTTTTTTGTTGAGATGTATGAGTTCCTTTACATATTTTGGAGAAACTGCTTGTCTGATGTATGAATTTCTTCTCCCATTCAGTGGGCTTCCTTTTTTAGTGGTGGGTTCTTCTGCTTATAGAAACTTTAGAAATGTACTCACACTTGTTTAGTATTACTTTAGTTTCCTTTGCATGGGTGTCATTTCCCCAAATACATCTCTGAGTTGATATCATGGATCCTTTTCCCTACATTTTAGTCTATGTAATTTATGTTTTCAGGTCTTGTATTCAGGACATTGATCCATTTTGAGTTCATTTTTATGTACGGAGATAACAATCTAGATTTGTTTATTTTACTGGTGGCTGTCCAATTGTCTCAGCACCATTTGTTGAGTAGACTTTTCTTCCTCCATTGCATGCTCTTGGCTCATTAACTGTCCACAATGGTGTGGCTTTGTTTCTGGGCTCTCAATTTTATTGCACTGGTCCGCTTGTCTGGTTTTTGTTCTAATACCATACGAGTTTTGGTTTTTGTTTAACTTTTTTAGTATTTTGTTGCAGTAACTTTCATTTACATGTTAAAATAAACTCATGTGTAGGTTCCCTATATGTACAGTTTCCCCATTCCTCAGATATATGTCAACACACCCTGCCCTCCACCAAATCACCAAAAGTTCTTGCCCACTGTCCAGTGGACTCTTGCCACCACTTGCCCACTGTCGCAATCCCTGTTGGTAACCTCAGTTCTATTGCAAATATCCAAGGGTTAGTTTTGTTTCATCTGTTTCTTTGCTTTGTGTTGCCTAGTCTACCTATAAATGAGATCTTCTTTTGACTTATTTCACTTAGCGTAATTTCCTTGAGATCCATCCACATTGATTCAGATGCCAGGATTTCATCTCTAGAAAGGGTTGTGTAGACTATTGTTGTGATATCTTACTTCGTATATTTTGATGCGCCTTCATTTGGTGTATATGTGTCAGTAAGCGTTACATCTTGCTGGATTTACCCCTTAATCATTATATAATGTCCATCTCTGTCTTTTATTATGCATTTTAATTGGAAGTCTGCTTTATCTGATGTAAGTTTGGCTATTTCTGATTTTTTTGTGGTTGGCATTTGACTATAGACTAAATGATTGACTAATTTGTCTTCCAGCCATTAACTTTGAACTATGTTTGTCTTTTGAGAGAATGTTAGTTTCCTGAATGCAGTAGATGGCTGAGTTGTACTTTTTAATCCATCTGGCCACTCTGTTTCATTCCATGTGTTCAGTCCATTAGCATTTAGGGTAATTCTTGATATGTAACTGTTGATTGCCGTGTTGTAATTTGTCTTTTCGGTGTTGTTCCCGACAGTGTCTTTGTTTCTCTCTTTTTCTTCCTAGGTGGATTGGGTATAGTTATCTTTTGATTGCTTTCCCTCTTTGTTTTCTTCTTTGCTTATTCCCTGGAGATATATTTTGAGGTTTACCCTGAGGTTGACATTAAGAATTCTTTATTTCCTATTTTTATTTGAAAGCAGATTACTCTTGCACTTATTATAGCCATCCACGTTTTTAGTCTCCTTCCTACTTTTCAAACTTTAATGCCTTGGCTCTTTTTTATTTTTTTAAATATTCCAGTAGTTTTTTTATTATAGTAATTGTTCTACTTATTAAAATAATTTTCTATGTATAGGTCCCCGTTCCTTAGCTATATGTCAACACACCCTGCCCTCCACCACATCACCAAGTGTTCTGCCCCGTTGTCCAGTAGACTCCATCCACCACCATTTGCCCCCGCCTGCCCTGTTCCCTATTGGTAACCTCAGTTCTGTTCGGCTCTTTTTAAGTGGAGTATCTTTACACTTTATAGAACTTCCTTTAGTATTTTCTGTAGGGCTTGTTTTGTGGTGATAAGTTCCTTTAACTTTTACGTATCTGAAAAGCTTTTTAATCCTTCTTTCAGATTTAAATGATAATCTCATAGGTTATAGTACCTTAGATTGAAAATTCTTTTGTTTCAGTACTTTGAATATGTCATGTCATTCCCTTTTGGTTCATAGTGTTTCATTTGAAAAATCTGATGTTCTTATGGGGACTCCTTTGTATGTAACTTGTTTTCTTTAGCTACCTTTAAGATTCTTTTTCTTGTATTTTTGGCATTTTTTTATGACAATGTGTCTTGGTCTAGGTCTCTTTAGGCTTCATTTGTTTGGAACTCTTTGAGGTTTCCTAGTCTGGAAGCTTGCTTCATTCCACAGGTTAGGGAAAATTTCAGCTATTATTTCTTCAAATATAGCTTTTGCCCATTTTTTTTCTCTGTTCTTCTGGGATTCCTGTGTTGCAAATATTCTTTTTGATATTATTTCAAAGGTTTTGAATGCTGTCTTCATTTCTCTTCATTCTTTTTTCTCTTTGCTCGTTTGTTTGAGTGCATTCCTCTGCCCTGTCTTCTAAGCTCACTGATTCTATTGGAGGCTTCATCTGTCCTACTCATGAGTTCCTCTATGAAGTTCTGTAGTTCAGCTATTGCGTTCTTCACTTCTTTGACATCTTGCTTCATTTCTTATCTCTATTTCTTGTTCTCTGTTTCCATGTATATGTTTATCACTCTTGCCCTAAATTCATCCTCAGGTAGTTGCATGTATCTGTTGTATTCAGTCCCCCGCCCCGCCCCCCATACCAGCATTTTAACCGAATATGTCATTTTTCAGGTATTCTCTGTGTCTTCACACTGCTTGGCATTTTGTTTGTGTTTCTGTGGATTAAATTTCCTTGCTGTGATGGTGTTGTGTAGGTTATTGACTTACCTGGAATAGATCTGGATCTTGGTTTGTTCAGTTTATGGGATTGGAATTTGTGTAGCAGACATAGAGCTTTCCCTTATCATCACAGATTTGAACGGTAACAACCACCTTGTTGGCCCTCAGGGAACAATCAGTCCTCATCCACCCACAGGATGGCGCTAGTGGGTAGCACTGAAGGGTCCTCCATGCTTTTCTTTAAACCTGTTGGTGGGATTTCTGGTGGGCGGGTCCTGTGGCTTCCACACAGTATGGTGGGTTGTGGTAGTGACGGGTATTCCCCTAGCTTCCTCCCGGTTATGGTGGCTTCCCTGTATAATTTTCCTTTGGAGTCTCTTACTCAACCCACTGCGGCCCTGGTCCTCCTTCCGCCCTGCTCCAGTACCCTTTCCACCAACTGCGCGCCCTGGTCTTACGAGATGGGCTGTCTGCCATCAGATCAACTACCTACCTAGGAGGCCTAGTTCTTTCTGAGGCGCCATCCTCTCGCCAGTGTGGTGGGCGTCCCGGATCCCCGATATAGCTCTGAATTCTGACTTCTTTGCCTACCCGTTCTGCTTCTACCATTGCTTTTGTCTCCTAGCTTTTGGAACTGTTTTTTTATTCAGCATTCATGTTTGCAGAATAGGTGCTTTCTAGTTCCTCCGTGGGGAGATGAGAGTCACTCCTACCAGTTTCCCATCTTGACTGATCCCCTACCGTATTGTTTTGATGGCAGTCACTCTACACCACAGTTTGAAGTCAAGGAGTGTGTTCTTCAGTTTTTCTTCTTTTCTGCGGAAACTTTGGCTATTTGAGGTTTTTTATGTATGATCCCATGCAAAGTTTAGTATTGTTTGTTCAAACTTTAAAAAACCACCTTGGTGATTTGATAGGAGTTTCATTAAAACTGTTAATTACTTTGGCTAAGGTGGCCATTTTAACTATGTTAATTGTTCTGATCCAGGAGTGTGGACTATTCTTCCATCTCTTCATGTCTTCCTTTTTGTTTTTCGTCTTGTAGTTTTCCATGTATAGGACTTTTACCTCCTGTTAGGTTTATTCCTAGGTTTTTGTTTTTTGTTATTTTTGGTTTGATGAATGAGTTTCCTTGATTCCTCTTTTTTATTTTATTATTTACTTATAGAAATTTTGTTGATTTTTAAAAATCAATTTTATATCCTGCCACGTTGCTGTATTCATGTACTTTTTCCTAATAGGGTATTTTTTTTAATGACTTCTTTTGGTTTTTCTAGGTATAATGTGTTATCTGTAAATAATGATAGTTTTATTTATTCTTTACTAATTTATATTTCTTTAATCTCCTTTCCTTGCCTTATTGCTCTGACCAGCACTTCTAAAACTACGTTGAATAGTAATGGGTGTATTTGTCTTATTCCAGGTCTTAGGAGGAAATGTTTCCGTTTTTCACCATTTAGTGGTATGTTAAGAGTGAGTTTGAATATATATGACATATTTAGGCATGTACCTTCTACTTCATTTTAACAAGAGCTGTTAGTTTTTTTTTTTTTTTTTTTTTTTTTTTTTTTTTTTTTTTTTTTTTTTTTTTTTTTTTTTTTTTTTTTTTTTTTTTTTTTTTTTTTTAATCATGAGTGGACATTCATTCTTGTTGGATGCATTCTCTGCATTTATTGATATGATTATATGATTTTTGTTTTTTCCTTTGTTGATGTGGTATATTGCCTTGATTCATTTGTGTATGTTGAACCATACTTGCATCTCTGGAAGAAATCCCACTTAGTCATTATGTATAATTCTTTTTACTGTGTTAGCTCAATGTGCCAATATTTTGTTGATTCTGCATCAGTAGTCATAGTGATACTGGTCTGTAATTTTTATTTTTGTTGTTGTCTTTGTCTGATTTTGGAATCAGTATAATGTTTGCCTTATAGACTGTATTTAGGAATTTTTCCTTCTCTTTGATTTTGTAGAAGAGCATAAGGAGGACAACTATTAGACTGCTTTGAATGTTTGGTAGTCAAGCCCTCTTAGCCTGGGCTGGACTCTTGTTTTGGGAAGACATGATTACTGCTTCAATTTCTGTGCTTGTGATTAGGCTAGTCAAGTTGTCTGTGACTTTCTGGGTCTGTTTTGGAATGTTATCAAATTCTAGAAATTTGGCCATTTCTTTAACATTGGCAAATTTGTTGTCATAGAAATGTTTCTATGATCTCTTATGGTCCTTTTTATTTTGCAATGTCTGTTATAATCTCCCTCTTTCTTATTCTTGGTATTAGGGTTTTCTTTCTTTTTTTTTCATAAGTATGTCTAAAATTTTATCAATTTTGCTTCTTTTTTCAATGAACCAGCTCTTGGTTTTGGTGATCTTTTGAATGGCCTTCTTGTTTTTGGTTTCATTTACTTTTGCTCTAATTTTTATTTCTTTTCTTCTACTGATTTTTCTTTTCATTATTCTTTTATTTTTCCCCCCAGTTCCTTCTGGTATTTTGGTTAGATATTTAACTTGAGATATTTGTGATTTTGTTTGTATTGGTATAAACTTTCCTCTTTGAACTGCTTTTGCTGCATCCCACATGATTTGGTAGCCTTTCTCTTGGTTTTCATATGTTTCCAGATACCTTTTAATCTGTCTTTAACTTCCTCATTGATTCAGAAGCACTTTTTTTTTAAAATCTCCACACCTTTGTGGTTCTTCCAGTTTTGTTTTTCTGGTTCGTTTACAGTTTTACACCCTTGTGGTTGTAGAAGAAACTTAAGTTGAGTTTTGCTAAATTTATTAAGTTTTATTTTGTATCCCGGAGTTTAGTTTATCCTTGAGTATGTTCCATGTATACTTAAGAAGAATATAGCATCTCTTTTCTTTGGGTGGCGTGCTCTGGATATGTCTGAAGTCGATAGGATTTATTACTTCATTAGGGCCTTTATTTCTTGATTGATTTTCTGTTGAATGATCTGTCTATTGATGTAGCTGCAGTATTGAAGCCCCTTATTATTACTGTGTCACTTTTAATGTCTCCTTTAGGTCTATTAGTATTTGTTTTATACATTCAGGCTTGGTTGCATATAAACCAATGACAATTACTTTTTCTTGATGATTTCCTTGAACATGATATAGTTGTCCATCTTTGTTTTGTGGGTAGAAATCTGTCTTGTCTGATATTATTTTTGTAGTCCTTGATTTCTTTTCATCTCCATTATTTTAATATATTTCAGTAGCTCTTTTCTTTCAGCCTTTGTTGTGGATCTGGCCTGTTAGGTTTAGCTCTCTCACATTTAGGGTGAGTATTGATATGTCTGACTTTAGTGCTGCCATTTCAGCCTTTGTTTTATGTTTGCTTTAAATCTCTCTTCCATTTCCATTTGCTTCTATTTGTCTTTTCCTTCAGATGGTTTTTGTTGTTCATTCTGTTTCTTTATCTGTTTCTTTGATCACTGGTCTTTTCTGACTGACATCCTATCTTCTAAGTTTTTCTTTTCCCATTTAGTGTTTTTTTTGTTCTCTCCTAATGGTTTCGTCTTTGCTTCTGATTGTCTTTTACAGTTTGTCACCATTCTCAGGGTTTGGTATGTCTTTGTGTTTGTTTTTCCTATTATAGAACTCCTTTCAGCATTTCTTGGAAAATCTCTTTGATGATGGAAAAATCCATTAACTTTGTTGTTGAGGATCTTTATTTCTCTGTCATATTTGAATGTTAATTTTACTAGATAGAGTATCCTTGACTGGTAGTTTTGCCTTTTAGTATTTTGAATACATCATTCCATTCTCTCCTGGCCTGTAGGGTTCTGCTGAGAAGTCTAATGATAACTTGATGGGTATGTCTTTTAGGTTTTTTTTTTTTTTCCTCTTGCAGACTTTAGTAGTTTTCTTTATTGTTGGCTTTTGCTAGGTGAGCATCTTTTTTCATTTAGGAATTTGAATGTTCGTTGGCTTCTTGGACTTGCATGTGTAGTTTTTGTGACAGGTATGGAAAATTTTCTACTATTATGTCTTTATATAATTTTTTTCTGTTTTCCCTTTCCTTACTTTCTGGGATACCTTTTATTCTTATTTTTGTTTTTCTCATGGTATCTGATATTTCTGGCAGTATTTCTTGTTGCTTTTCCTCAGTCTTGTTTCTCCTCTTCCATGAGAGTCATCTCTTTGGTTTTGTCTTCAGTATCTGAGATTTGTTTGTTTGCAACATTGAGTCTGTTTATAGAGCTTTCTGTTTGTCTTATTTAATTCATAACTTTATTTTTTATATCTAGCCGTTCTGTTTGACCTTTATAGCTTAAATCTATTTGGTGACGCACCCCCTCTAATCTATCACTTCTGAGGTCTTGGATTTACCTTTGGGTAAGTTGATGGTATGTCCTGCAGATCTGTCTTTTTATATAACGGTTGCTCTGTGTTCTTTATCTTTTAGGCAGTCCCAGTCAGTGTCATTCAGTGTCTTTTCTGGGGGACTCCTGATACCTTCTTTCCTTTGAGCCATTTGTATTTTTTTTTTTTTTTTTTTTTTTAAGATTAGGACTGGCCTTCTCTGTCCTGTGTAGGGTGCAGACCTTGGTTGGTCATGCAGGCGGGTTTTTCCTTTGTTCCCCTGCACCAGGGATTGGGCCATGGTTGAGTGTGCTGCTCCTCGCCGCCTCTTCACATGGTCATGGGGATGGGGCTACGGCTGTGTATTCCCGAGCTGGCCTCAGTAGGTCAGAGGTGGGTGGGCGGGAAACTTAATCATTTTTGGATATGAAGCTTTGAATCAATTCAGTTTTGCATTCCCTGTTTTTTCATTCAGGTTATCAGTTGATTGGAAGCCACTCCGGGGTGAAGCTTTGCAGGTGGACAAAGGTATTTATTTCTATTCAAATGCTGTTTCTGTTTTAGGCAACACTTGTATTCCTTCTATTATCTGTAGTCAATGAAATTCATCATTTCTAAAGATACTTATTTCATTTCATAAAATTAATATTTTTCATGAATTTGTTAAATGAAGTCAGCAACAGTTTATGGATATAAAAAAACCCAGATTTTAATACATATGAATTAAAATGTATTTTCCTCACCCAAATAAGAGCACTCATTTCTAGTCTTTGACCCTTCCCCACAGATAGGTAACATTTGTTCTACTCGCTCTCACTGTAGTTTAATTTTCCCTGTTTAGAATTTCATGTGAAGGAAATTATATAACATGTAGTCTTTTGCAAGAGGCTTCTCACACTCAGTATGTTTCTGTGATTTATTCATTCATAGTATGTCAGTGGTTCATTCCTTTTATTGCTGAATAATGTTCAGTAGTATGTACATGTCATAACTTTTAATTTTTTTTCAGTTTTTGTCTATTATGAATAGAACTGCTATGAACATTCTAGTATCATGCTTTTTTGGGAGCATATTTCAGTTTTCTTCAGTACGTATCTAGAAATGGAACTTCTGGGCTGTGGGTTAGGTAATTTAACTTTCTAATGAATTCCTAGTCTGTTTTTGGTGAGTTTGTATTAGTTTATATGTCCATCAGCAATTTGTGAAAGTTCTAGTTGTTATATATTCCTACCATGGTATGGAATTGCAAATCTTATTAATTTTAGCCATTCTAGTGAGTATGAAGTGGTACCATTATTGTTTCAATTTGCATTTTGCTGATGACTGCTGCTAACTACCTTTTCACATTTATATGGGAAATTTATATTTGTGAAGTATCTTCAAATTATTTGCCTAAACTGGGCTTTTGACTTTATAGTATTGATTTGCATGAGTTGAATAAATCTTTTGCCAGATGTACTTTGTCAGTATTTTCTCCTAGTCTGTGGCTTCCTTCTTCTATTTACCCAAGTTTATAATTGGAATAAAGTTCAAATTAATACTTTTTTTCCCCTTTTATGGTTAGTGCTTTTTGTATATTAAAAAATTTTTGTCAACTTTAAGGTCACAAAGATGTTCTTTGCTCAGGACTCATGATTTTAATTTTTTTTGTTTTGTTCTATGATTCATCTTGAATTAAAGATGTCAAGATTGATTCTTTCCTGCCACTCCCCTGCTCTCCTTCCCCCATATGAATATTCAGTTGTTTTAGCACCTTTCATTGATGAAGACTTATTTCACCACAGAATTACCTTTAGGCCTTTGTAGAAAATCAGTTAATTTTATATGGGGAAGCTTTCTTCTGGATTCTTCTTATTCTGTTCCACTGATATTTGAGTATCCTTTTGCCAATACCACCTTGTCTTGATTACTGCAGCTTTCTGGTAAGTCTGAAATCATGGGGTATAAATTTATCTTACCCCACCCCCCCCGGATTGTTTCTACTCTTCTGGGTCTTTGCATTTCATAAAGATTTTAGAATCAGTCTGTATGTATTTGTTCTGATTTCTTGGATTCCGTTTTTGGCATTCATTCATCATGGGGCAAATAAACAGTATTTCCTTGTTTTCTGTATTCTTGCTGTTTTGACATTTGGGGCCTTATAGACCTGAAGAGAGACTGCTCCCTCCAGGCCAGCTAATTCCTGAGCACCCGAGCCTATCTTTTATATACAAGTCAGCCAGTTCTAATGACCACCTTATCCTTATTTTCACCCTCCAACCACCATTAGCTTTCTCATGTCAAACAAATATTTTCTGTCTTAAATCATCCCAGTGCCAGACAAGTAGGCATAGCTCTGTATCCCACAGCCTGCTGGGGACATTCAGCCAGTCTTGCCTTTGCACTGCCTTGTCTTGCTTTTCTTGAGGAAACCCAAGTGAAGACTCTTGTCTGGCTGTTACACTTGCCCCTCATTCGTCTCTGCCTCCTGACCAAACTTACTATGACTTTGTCACCCCGTGTGCGTGGTATGCCCCCGTCTGTTGGGCAAAGTAATTGATAAATCTTGTTTCAGTGGCATTGGACCCTTCCATGCTGGCACTCAGTATGAATTAAAATCCCATAAATAAGACAGTATTTCTGAACAGTTAATTTAATTTAATTTTGGAAAGGTACAGGCAGGAATGAAGATGAGTAGGTAGGCAGGTGGGAAGAAAGCAAAGGGAACCTTTTTAATTTATCTTATTTAGTTGTTCATCTTGGTTGTTCACCCCAGCCCTCGGGATCATGAACCCAGGACTCTGAGATGTATGGTCAGAGGCGGCGGAGCAAACCGCTGCTCCACCAAAGGCGGGCCTTGAAAGTTTTTCTGAGGTAAAATTTATATACCATACAACTCACCCATTTAAAGTGTACATTTTATTGATTTTTGTTGTATTCACGGAGCTATGCAACAATTATCACAGTCTAACTTTAGAACATCTTTAGCCTGTTCTCACGAGTCTCTATTTTCCCTCCTCCCCCAGTCTAAGGAATCATGAATCTGCTGGCTATCTGTAGATTTACCTAATCTGGACATTGCATATAAATAGACTCATAAATGATGTGACCTTTTGTATCTGACTTCTTTGATTTACCATAACAAAGTGCATACATGTTCTAACATATCAGTGTTGTATTCTTTTATGTCCAGTAATAGTCCACGTATGTATATATACCTCATTTTATTTATTCATCAGTTGATGGAAATTTGGGTTGCTTTCACTTTTTCACTTTTGGGATGTTACGAATAATGCTGCTGTGAACATTATCATACATACAAGTTTCTGTGTGTGTATGTGTTTTCATTTCCTTTGGTTATAACCTCTGAGTGGAACTGCTGGGTCTTAGTAACTCCATGTTTAAAAATCATTTGAGGAACTGCAACACTGTTTTCCAAAGTGGCTCTACTATTTTATATTGTAGATGAGGGTTTAAATTTCTCTATAACCTTACTAACTTTTGTTACTGTTTTTTATTTTGATTAAAGTCATCCTAGTGGATACAGAGTGATCTCTCAAGGTGTTTGATTTACATTCACCTTAATGACAAATGTTTCATGTGCCTCCTGACCATTTGTTTTTATTTTGAAATGTCCTTTCAAATCCTTTGTCGTTGTTATTTGCCTTTCTATTGATTTATAAGAGTTCTTTTTGTACCCTGTACATTAGTTCTTCATTACATACGTGATTTGATGATGCTAGCACTGTTTGTGGTTCCATCACTGGAATGTTTTCTTCAGGCCTCTGGGGGCCTAGTATTCTGGCTCCTCATAACACAGGATCTCCAGTCCTGTCTGTAGACCTTTGTTAGCCTTTCTTTCCCTTTCAAGATTCCCCATAAAGAGCTATTCTCTTTGTGATTTTAATTAGCTCAAGCCTGATGGTTCTAAAGAAACCATCGTTTCTTCTCCAGTTATGCTTGACTTGTTTTCAGTTGTTCCTATGCTGAAGAATTTCTGTCCTAGGTCCACACTGCCACCTCCTGCTGTCTGTCTTTCATTTTCCATTAATGTGTCCCTACCAACATGACTCCTGCCTCTTCTGCCAACGTTTTCTGTTGTGTCGCTTTGAACATGGCAGAAAACATCCTTTTGTCTTTATTCAAAGCTGACACACCCTGGGTCAAAAGATGAGAAATCCTGGAAGCCCTTGTTCTCATATCCACAATGGTATTTGCCTGGTTCCTGAGTTGCCATGGTGCCTCCACTTGTCAGCACTCTGTCACCTGCTTTCAGTGCCATCCGCTCCCTGGGTTCATGGCTGTTATTTGCAGACAGCTGAGAACTTCCTTTTTTCACCCCTTTTCCTACCTTTGTCCTTAGGGGCATGCACATCCCAACTGGTGACATTTCTGGCACTCTCTGTCATTCATCGTACTCTTGAGCACAATGTAATTTAAAAAAAAAAAAAACATTAACGACCCACACTTATTTGCTTACTTCCATTGATTTTCAGTAATGTCAGATGCATTGCCTTCTGCTTATAATCAGTATTTTGTAACATCTCTTATGATACTAAATTAAATATATAGATTTACAAATAAAATCTCATATACATAATTAAAAAAAATCAGTATTCTGCCTTTGCTGTATGAGAGTAAAAAGGAAGTACTTTAAATAGTTGGTATTTTTGTACAAAATGCTTAGACACTACCACGTTAGAAGGCACGAAACAGCTACTTACACGTGCTTATGATGGATGTGCTTTTAGATTTAAGAGAAGCAAACAGATTAGAATTCATTCTACACAAGAAAGAAAAAGTCAGACTTATATCTGATTCAGAAAAGGGAAATAACCTTAATTGAAGTAGGGCTAGCATACCAGAAAATCCTATCAAAAGGAAGAATGAAATAGTAACTAAATGGGATTTTATTTTTAAATGGTGAATCAGAAATTTTCTGTGCTTTAACTTGGGGGAGGAGTCATGATGAATTGACACAGAAAATGTCTCCTGTCTTGAAATTCCATGTTTTGTTGAAATCTACATCTGTTTCTAATTTGTAACAAAGCTGTGGAGACAATGTCCTTTAAGCAACTGTTGGGAACAGAAGATGGATTTGAAACAGAAATGTTAATAAAAGTGGCTTTAGAGAAATGTTGTAAATGTTTCAAAGTAAGATTTAGAAATGACAGGACCCCAAAATAAAGTTTTAATTTCAGGTAATTACTGCTAGACAGATTTTTCATCATTGTACTATAAAAATTAATAGTATGTAGAATGGTCATAATAGTCTTTAAAACAACTTGCTTTGTGGAGAAGCCTGCATTTTATGTTTGCTAATTTGATAGTTGTGTCTAAGTCTACCAAAAGCATCTCAAATCTCTTCTGGCGTATGTAGGTGGCAACTACAAATATAACATGGATACAGGTATTTTGTTTGTTCCTTAAACGCCAGAAACAGCTTTATTTTCCGTGGCATGATTTTTCAAAATGGTAAACTTTCATTGTAAAGTTTTCCATAAAAGAGAGTGTTCTCATCTCTCAGTTTACGTAGGAGCTGCTTTTCTGGAAAACTCAGTGTGGAGTTAAAATTGTGCAGAAAATACTTTATTTGTAAAATAAGTTTAGACTGTAGGCTCAGGTGGTTGTAATCAGGGTTTTCACAGTTATGGAAGTCTGGTGAGTCATTTGGAAGGATCTGGACTCCAGGGCACTTTTTTGTTTGCTTTGTTTTGGACGCGGAACTGTCCTGTGTGTGCAGGAGCTGTGTAGCCCGTAGACCCGTAGAGCTATCCATTTACTGCCAGTCATGCCTCCCAGCCACTGCTGTGATTAAAACACTCCCACATAGATCCATTGTTTGCCCATTGAACACCTCTGCCCTGATCCATTTTCCTTGCTACCCTCAAAGTTCAAGTCCCGCCGAACTGCATCTGTTCTTTTTCGTCTTCCGCCTGCTTCTGGTGAGGCTCGCCACTCCGCCTCCTTTGCCCAGTTTATCCGACACTGGCAGGTCAATCTCTGAAGGACAGGTCTCACCTAGCTGCTTCCTGCTCAGAAGCCTCAGTGGCTCTCCGTTGCTTCTCACTTGGCGTGTCAGTTTTGGAGGCCAATAGACATCTCCCACGTATCATGTCAAAACTGAATTCCTGATCTGCTCTTAAATCTATTCCCCTTAGTCTTCACTCTGTCAGGTAATGGCAGTTCTGTCCCTTCAGGTGCTCACACTGAAGACCTGCAAGTCATTTTCACTATATTATTTTTTAAAACACCCTCCTACATCCGTTTTGTGAGCACACCTTTTCAAAGTGTATCCAGAATCTGGCATGCTCTGGTGGAGCAGTGGTTGGATGAAAAACCTTCACCTCAAAGGGAGCAAGCCTCATGACCCTGGGTTCAAGACCTGGGCCCAGGGGAGCGACCAGTGTGAGCAGTTAAGTAAAAATAAAATAAAGATGCTTCTTCCTGCCAAAAAATAAAACAACAGAACAAACAAAAATTAAAAACTAACACAATATATCCAGAATCCAACCACTTTCCACTACTAACACTGGCATCCATGGGTCCAAGTCACTGCCTTGTGCCTTTTGTTATGTCCCTGATACCCTAACTGCTTTCCCTGTGTTCATGCTGGTCTCTCTCCACTGACTGCTCCCTGTCCAGCAGCCGAGTCATACCAGATCATGTCACTCTTTCACTCACATCCTCCAGGGATTCCCAACCCGGAATAAAAGCCTAAGTCCCTACGTGATTTGGTCTTCATGCTCCAGTTTGACTATTCTAGACTTCTTGCTATTCCCTGAATGCACAGCACAAGCGCTTCCCTGGCTTGCTGGTTTCCTCCTCTCTGAGCTCTGCTTGAAGAACCTCCATCACAGAGGCTTTCCCTTGACCACCTCATGGAAATTAATAACCTTCCCTCTGATCCCTTACATTGCTTGGGATTTCTCCCTAGCACTTACTAACAATTAATAGATTATATCTTTATTATCTGACTCCTTCCTTCCCCTCTCATGACCCCCATAACCTAAGTGTCTATTTTTATTCTGATTCCAAAAATAGAGCCTGACATGTAATCATTGCTAGAAAACATTTGTTGGATGAATGAATTAATAGAATAAAGCCTGAATCCCAGGCAGATCCTACTTGATATAGTTCTGATCCACATGCTCAACTATTTGCTCTTTTAACCTTCTTTCATTGTCTTCTACTGTCTTTCTCTCATCTCCATCTGACCAAATTTTACCAGTCAGGAAAACAGAAACCACCTGGGATATTTGGGAAGAACGGATTCACTAAAGTAAATCAACTAACTGCTAGGGGACCATTGAAGGGCCTGGGGTAGTACAGGTTGAAGAGAACTGCTTGGAGAACATAGGAGAGTGTGGGACTCGCAGGGCACTGCCTGGAATGACCTGGGCTGCTAGCAGCATCTGAGTGAATGTCTCCCAGGAGCTCGCTTGGAAGCTGCTGCAGACCCGATGTTTGCCATGTGCCCTTGTGTTTGCCAACTGCTGTCAGAGAAATCATAGCTGTTTTTTGCCTTCTAAATCTTGCATAAATGTCTCTTATTGGTAGAGTCTAAATCAGAACCCTTCAGATAAGGGATTCTAAGAAATACAGTATTAGGCCTGCTAACCCCTTCTTTAAAAGGTAGGTTGAGTATTATTAATACTGATTAACAGACAAGATCCAGCACAGTCTACCCCTTTGCATATTCAAAATCCATATACAGTCTTCCACCCGTATTTCCACTTTCAAATAATAACGTAAAGAACACATTTGCTTCTGCCTAACATGTAACTTTTACTCCTACGCGGAGAGTGTATTTAGTCTCTTCCTTTTAAGAAGACAGTTTCCTTTAGAGTTTAGACCTGAGGATGAAGTTATAAGGCCAAGTACCATGAACTCATCTGATATAAAATAGTTTGAGGAGAGGGGAGCCAATTATATGTATCAAAGCAATGAAGAAAATAAGAATGGATGCAACTATTTTGGTGTTTCTTCCTGGTCACCTAGCCATAGCTGGTACTCATAACTTCCTCTTTCACTGGCTGCTTACATTTTTTTTTGGTGCCCTGTCAGTACCTCAGGATAATGGTGAGCCCTTCCCCTGGTGGGCAATCCAGTCTGTCTGTGAGGCGCTTGAGTCAATAGTGGTCCCCACTACAATCTCTCTGATTTAATGTTGTTCATGAGAGTGCTAAGAGTGGCCCCAGATTTTGTTGGTTCCTTTTTGTTGCCATGGTGTGAGCAGCTCAGAGAGCCAGGTGATGGTGTTTCCTGTCTAGAACTGTGCACAGTCTACTTTTGTCACTACCTGCACGCGACTAGTTAGCCTGGTGGCCTCATAGATGCAGGCCGGTCAAACATAGCAGGTAGCCTGGGCTCCGTGTTCACTTTGATTCTCTTGTCTCCCAGATGCTGTGAGGGTAATTCGGAGGTGCACACAGTGGAATTTATGTTCTAACCAAGGAGCCCTGAGCTTAGGAAACCCCCAGTGTTGTAAGAGTTTTGCTTGAAGACCTGTCCAACCTTTAGTTAGGAAGGAGACATTATCTTTACTGGTCAGGAGACAAACCTGCCCTCTGCACTGGAGAGACACTCTGTCTTCTCTTTCTCATGCTCTAGTTTGATATCCTTTGAACTAACTTTCCTTCCTTCCCTCCCTTTCTCCTCCCTTCTCTCCCTCCCTCCCTCCCTCCCTCCCTCCCTCCTTCCGTCCTTCCTTCCTTCCTTCCTCCCTTCCCTCCCTCCCTCCCTCTTACTGATTTACAGCACAAGTTTTAGATGTGTAGGTTCACTCTTCATTAAATATGTGATGAAACACCACACCCGATACCAAGTTACTAATCATCTTGAAACAAATCAGGGGCCTAATGGGGACTGTGGGTCCTTTCACTCTTGGTAACATAAATTTGCCAGAAGCTAGACAAAACTTTAGACAAGAAGCTTTACTAGGAACTCACGTGAGGAGTCAGCAAAAGGGATAGAGTCTAATGTTACTCCACCCTGAGAGTGAGAAGAAGGGGTGTGAATGGGGGAGACCGCAAGTGGATGGAGTCCAAAGCTGCTCTGTTGGGAGGCCACAGATTGAAGCTTTTAAGTAGTTCCTCAGCGCTTGGGGGCCTGGGGTGTGGGAGTGAAGGGAGTCCTGCCCAGTCAGGATCTCTAGTGACTGTGACTTGGAGCCTCAGGAACTGCCATTATTTTCCAAGACTTTGTTTTTGTTCCACAAAATGCCAGGGGGAAAATGCTGAAGATACAGATTACTCAGTATTCCCTCCTTTCCCCTTTTGCCTGGCAGTTTAGGGACTTAAAACCACAAAGGGACTGTTCAAGGCTAAGAGGCAACTGTTGAAGACTAAGTTACAGGATGGTGATTTTGAAGATTCCCAGCCTGGAAATCCCTAGGTTGAAGGCCAGGAGGTGTCTGTTTAATGATAGATGTGTGCTGAGGAGAGAGAGCTGGGAACAGCCTGCACGTTGACAGTTTTATTATTCTCTGCAGTGGCACGTATTTCACCCTTCTTGTTTTCCCTTCACATTTATTTTATTTTATTAAATCAGGGAGCAGAACTGGCGGCTGCATAATTCTAATGGAGACAGGAAAGTAAGGTGATTAATAATTCTCTAAAGCTGGTGTGCCTAATAAAGGGGAGCTGATTAAGGATGGAAATAAAGGTTGAGGAAAGAGAGAAGGGGCTATCTTATCTGCTTTTGGCTCTTACTCTGTCTTGCAGTCTTCCACCCCTGCCATTGGACCCCCACTTCCCTTTGTTCCCACCCCCGCACCTCGTAACTTCAGTTCGGAAGCCAGAGTCTAAGGGTCAGTTTTGTCTGTTCATTTTTTTTTTCTTTTATTATGAGATCATCTGGTATTTGTCTTTCTCCTTTGACTTATTTCGCTTAACGTAGTCCTTGCCAGTTTTGTTATTGTAAATGACAAGATTTTAATCTTTCTTTTAATATCTGAGTTATATTCCCTTGTGTGTATACACCATATCTTCTTACAGTTTTCTGTCGATGGGCAGTTAAGTAGTTCCCATTTTTGGGCTATTGTAAGTAGTACTGCAGTGAACATAGGGCTGCAAATATCTTGGAATTAGTGTTTTCATACTCTTCAGCCAGATAGCTAGAAGCAGAATTGCTGGATTATATGGTACTTCTGTTTTTAACTTTTTGAGGAATCTCCATATAGGTTTACAAAGAGACTGAGTCAATTTTTATTTTCATCTATAGCATACAAGGATTCCATTTTCTCCAAATCCTCACCATCACTTGTTGTTTCGTCTTTTGGATCACAGCCATTCTCACAGGTGTGAGGTGATATCTCATTGTTGTTTTGACTTGCATTTCTCTAATAACGAGAGTGGAACATTTTCCCGTGTGCCTGTTGGCCATCTGTATGTCTTCTCTGGAGAAGTGTCTATTCTGATCTCCTGCTGATTTAAAAAATTTTTTTTTGTTGTTCTTGTTTAGTTAGGAGTTCTTTATATATGTTGAATGTGAACCCCTTATCAGGTATATGATGAGCATGTAACTCCTCCAGTTGGTAGGATATTTTTTTCGTTTTGGTAATTTTTTTTTGTTGTCGTGAGGACACTTCTTCTTCAGTCCAATTCAGTCCAATTAGTTTAATTTGTCTTTGTTTCCATGCCTCTGGAGTTGAGTCCCCAATGACCTCTCTTAAGGTGGATGTCAGCACTCTATCTTCGAAGGCAATTTGCTCTACTAACATCTTTGGAAATAGAGTCTAGAATTAAAGCTGATCTAAGAGTTGCAGAGAGTTGATAATCACATCTCTGGAGTTTGGTGAAAGGCTTCTTCCCTTGGGAACCTATAAACAGGAGTCAGTGTTCCAGGGAGGGAAGGCAGCAGTGTCATAAATGATGTGTGTTATAATGGTAAGAGGGCCACAACCACATCTGTCTTTAGCTCTGTCCAATGGGATTTCCTGCAGTGATAGGCGTGTTCTGTGTTTCTGCTTTATGTAATACCATATTCCGTCTGTATCTTATTTGTACAGTGCAGTGTCTGATACCTGATACCTAACAGCATACCTGCCTAACTTGTAACTGATACAGCCACTAATCCTTTGTGGCTCTTGAGCATCTGAAATATGGCTAGTGGTGGAACTGTGGAATCAAATTTAAAATTTTATTTTAATCAAAATTTAGATAGCCGTATGTGACTTAGAGCTACAAAATTGGATGGTATTGTTGTGCATCCTTCATAGGTACCTAAAGAAGCTTTCCTGTTTCCTGTAACAAGTAACTTCTGACTATTTTTCATTTGAAAGTCCCTTTTCTGCATTTCTCTAAAGCCGTTATCAGTTTCTTTCTTTTTAACACAAATGTGCATATGCTTTATTACACCATTGGAATATACATTTTGATTCATTTAAAAATAACCTTTCATTGTTGCAGTAATAATATCTGTACATTGTAGAAAATGGGAAAATTTAGACAAAAATACAAAAAACCTTGTATTTCTCAATAGTGAAGTCAGCACTAACCCTTTAATACTACTTTCTTTCTGTGTATGTGCATAACTTGAATGAGATCATACTGTTTTGTAATCTGTTTTTCTCCTCCTAATGCTGAATAGTTTATTTTTCAGTAAATTTTTATCTCATCTCTTTACCCAGAACATATTCAGATTTCTTGAATTGACCCCTAAATAAAACCATTATAACTAATTTACCTGTACCTAGTATAGGGACTTCATAGTTCATCTGGTTATGTTTAAGTTTCTCTCTCTCTCTCTCTCTCTCTCTCTCTCTCTCTGTCTCTCTTTCTTTCTTTCTTAAAGGAAAGGTACAGCCAGGAATGAAGGCAATTAGCCAGGTAGGCAGGAAGAGAGAGGAAGAAGAAGCACTTAATTTTATTTTTATTTAGTTGTTCACACTGGTTGCTTTCCCCCGCATCCTGGGACTTGAGCCCAGGGGTATATGGCCTGTGCTCCTCCAGAGGTGATTGACCCAGCTGCTGCTCCCCCAGGTGCACTTGTTAAGTCTCTTTTAAAAACACAGATTTGCTTAAGAGTTGAGGCCAAGTATAATATCTGTATAATATCCAACCTTCTAGATTTCTTTGGTCATTTCTTTGTGATATTTTGTTTGTTCATGTATTTCTCTATCCCCAGTTTTCCTATAAAGGTGAAGTTACATCAAAGTCTTAATTGATATTTAACATCTCTGACCAAAATCAACAACTAAATAGATATTAGCACTTATATGTCACCATTTAGCACAGGTCACATTGATTGCAGTCATGTGATGAGTGTTGCTTCACATCAGTGTAGTTGGGTGACCCACCATCAGTGATGCTAACATTAACCACTGCGCAGGCTGATGGCACTCTTCTCCCTCATTTGTTCACATCTGCTCTTCTCCTTGTTATTGGAACTTCATTGTGGCGTTATTAAAGTACCCATTTTCCTGTAATCCATTAGCTTTTCTCTCCCTTCCTCCCTCCCTTCTTCCCTCCCTTCTCCCTTCCTTCTTCCCTTCCTCCCTCCCTCCCCCCCTTTTTTTTCACCAATCAATAATCCTTGTCTGAGATAATACTTAGGGCTTGAAAATCACATTTTCAATTCCGATATTCTAAATTTATTAAGCTAGCATTCTAAAAGGAAATGCAGTTACTGTTGGCAAGGCAGAACACGCTTAATTCTTCCTCTCGAGTTACAGATTTTCAAGTGGAGTTGTTTTTAATAGCCTCCTCAAGTGGTGACAGATTTTCTCCCCTTCTCTTATTTGAATATCATTATGTAGTTAGATATTTTCATCAATTCAGTCCATTATAGTTGTTATTTATTTATTTTGATCCTCAGATTTTCACATTTTGACTGTTGGGAACTTTCCCTGTTTCTTTTAAAACTTTTCAAAGTGTTTTCAACTTTATTGAGTGTAACTATATATTTAGAATATTCAGTTTTATGTCTTTTGACAATCACCACCAAAATCAAGATCATGAATACCCCTCCCCAAATTTTCTCCTGCTGCTTTAAAATCTCTATTTTTCCTTACTCCTGTCCCCAGAAAACCACCAACTTGCTTTCTTCTGTCCCTGTATGTTAAATTTTGTTTTCTAGAATTTGGTAGTCACGGAGTATGTACTCATTGATCTGACTTCTTTAGCATAGCTGTTATGAAATTCATCTATGTTCTTATGTGTATCAATCTTCCTGAATTAATTTTGTTGTGTGGAAATGTCAGAATTTATTTATCTAATCTAAATTTATTTGTTAATGCACATGTAGATTGTTACTGAGTTGTTGTTTTTTTCTGTTTCCTATAAAGCCAGTGTGAAAATTCATATGCAAGTTTTGTACATAAAGCTCAATTTCCTCAGAGTAGAATTGGTTAAGCATATGCTTAGCTTTATGAACAGATTTCCAAAGTGCTTGAACTCTCAGTTCAATTTTAACATTAGTTTTCAGGTAATATTTTTGATCTTGTAATTGTACTCGTTCTTTCCCCGACTCAGTAAATTCTTGATTTCTGCGTTGATAAATTTACTTAGGGCCATTAACCTAAACAGCAGTTCTTAAGTGTGATCCGTTGATCCTTTGGGGCCCCTGATGTCAAAACTATTTTCATAATAATACGGTGATGTTATTTATCTTCTTTGCTGTGTACACATTTTGAACTAATAGTATAAGAGCAGTGACTGTGGACACCGTAGTATGAATCGATCTGTGTACCAACCTGTGCTCGTAGTGCAAGGACATGCTTTCCCTGTTTTGTTTTGTCTTGTTTTCATTTTAAATGCCATTTTCTCTTAAGAATTACCTTGGCGAAGTAGAAAACATTCATTAATTTAAAAGAATCTCTACTTTTGAATACATGGCTTTGAAATATACTGCATGAAGACATTTAAAATATGGATAAAATGCTTCTATTGCATAGCAGTGCAGGACAGCATTAGTGCAGTCGTTCCAGGTGTCAGTTGCTGTCATCATGCAATGTCATTTTTCCATATAGAACAACTGACTCTGGCCGTGCCAGCTTAGATGTTTAGCAACTGTTTCTTGAATGTAAAATGAGCCTGCCTCTTCAAAGAAAGCATTTGAAAACATTTGTTGCCGGTCATAAAATTTGAGCTTTCCAATGAAAATTAGGATTATAGAAAACGTATATTAGCCACTGTAATTTTGACGTCCTCCCATGACGTTTAAGAATTTAATGATGAGATCAGTTGTGGCATTAAAAAGTGTGATTTTTAAACATTCTGCATGGAAATGTATCAATATTTGGAAGATTTACCTAATGTAATAAGCCATTAATTTCCAAGTGACCAGTGCATGATATTAGAAAGTAAAATCCAAAGTCATAGATTTTAATGTAAAAATATAAAAAGTCCATTCATGTGGTTTCACATTCCACAATGAGGCAATTTTTGTGAAGCTACCACTTGTATTTTGGGGCAGTCTCAAGGTCGAGCATTCAGAGTTTTCTGTAAAGGCTATAACATACCCCATCCCATTCTGGCTGTGTATATGTGTGAGGCTGGATTTAGCCAAACAACTTACTAACCAAAATAGCTTATCAGCAGCTGGAATGTAGAAACGTGAGAATCCAACTATTTTACACATTTTTTTTGAAAAAAATTTTTTTTTTATGAAATCGTGCTATGGTATACATGTAATGGGCTTATTATCTTAAATAACATATAAATTATAAACATTTGTGGGTTCTAGTTTCTAATATAAATATTTGTTGATATAAATCACATAAATGAAAATTCTTATAGGGTCCTTGATAATATCAAGAGGAGAAAAAAGTTTTCTTTAGTTCCTTCTGTAGACTGCATCTCATTAAGAGTGTCTATTCAAAATATGTGCTCTGGAGTTTTTTGGAATAAATTTTATATTGGTATGACTATGGTAGTAATTTGATATTTGGTTGATATATTTTAGCTTGATTTAAATTTAAAGAATTAAAAAATTTGGCATGCCCTGATGGCTCAGTGGTTAGGCCCATGTTGGGGAACAGTCCAAATATGGCCCAAGGACTTGGGTTTGTGGCCTAGGCCTGGGGTGGGGGGAACAACTGAAATGAACAGCTGAATAAATAAAATGCTTCTTCCTCCTCTTTCTTTGTTCCTGCCTGTTGCCTGTCTGCATTCATTCCTATGAACCTTCCTTCCTCTGGGGCGGGGGGGAAAAACAAAGCATTTATAATGTATTTTTTTGAGTAAGCTAAGCTTTTATGTTTTTTTTTTAATAAAAACTATAGGAATATATAAAAAGTATCAGTGAAGTCAGTTATATTCCTCTGGATCACATAGCAGAGAAATGTGTTAAATACATATTCAATAATAGCAGAGAAATGTGTTAAATACATATTCAATAAGCATTTATTAAATCCCTAAAATCAAGATATTTGCCTGTCTACTCTCCGAGAACTGTAATCATCACCTAATATTAAAAGAATTTTGTTAAAATGAGCCAAAAATTGATCTAGAGTTATTAACTGTTCCATTGAGTGTGAAAGGTCCTAGAAAACTAATAAATTATGACAGCATGAGGAATTTTGCCTTCAGACTTGGAGGAGAACATGAGAAATGTTGGTGATGCAACCGTTTCACCTGGGCATCCCTCTGGGAACCACCACCATTCCTACCCTCGTTTAGCCCTCTCCCGCAGCACTCTAGGCTCGGCCATATGACATTCTTTGGCCGACGGATATTAGCAAGCGTGCTGCAGAACTTCATAAGTGCTTACGTATTGAGGCAGATCCTCCTGGAATGTTTCCTCTGGGAACCCTGCTAGATGCTGGCGAGAAGCCAGTCTACACTGCTGAAGCAAAGGAGACGCAAGGTGCTCCAGCCAGCATCAGCGCCAGACCTCTGAGTGAGGTCTTCTTAGATGTGTGAGACACAGCTGTATGAGTGACTTCTGCCCCTGCCACAGGGAGTGGAAAAACCACCCAGTGGACTCACAGACTTGATAGAGGAAATATATCAATGTTGTGTTAAGCCACTGAGTTTTGGGACTGTTTTATGCAACGGTAGGCACCTGAACCAGATGGTATGTTGGCTTCTTTATAAGGAAGTGGTGATGATTTGCTGCTAGTTTGGTGCGCATTGAATATCTGTGTGGCTGGAAGACATTTATAGTGAAGAATGACAAAACTTGAATTGCTGCAAGTCCTGGCCAACCAAGTCTCCTTCTGGTTTACATGTGGAATTAGATGGGAATGCTGAGGGAGGCATGCAAAATGGGATTTTCTCCTCCTCTCCCCTCTGCTAATTCCTTTCTTTCTTGGGTTTTTTGTTTTTTAAAGGAAGGAAGTAGGCAGGAAGGACGAGGGAGCAGGATGAAGCATTTTTTATTTAGCTTTTCATTTTCAGTTGTCCCTCCTGTCTTCCCAGCCCCCAACTTCTTCCATTTCCTCACCCCCCTGTAGTCCGTGGCCTTATGGTAATCATGTTGCAGATTTAACACCCTAGCTACCGTGGTGTATCTGAAAATACCTTCTGCAGGTAATTTTAGTTTTCAAACTTCAGTTGAGTTGTGAATGTTAAATAAGAGTGATGATGCAGGAAAATCACATAGGACACTATGACAGCACTGTCAGTTATTCAGCAAATACTGAATGCTTCCTCAGTATCTGAGGCCTGCCCTCACTGAATTTATGATTCTGCTTGGTGGAAAGGGTCCCTCTCTCGTCTTTGTACATCTTTCTTGTTTTCCTCTCCCCACCCCTAAATAAAACTCAAATAGATCCAAATCCAGGTTGCCATTCTAGCTTTCTTTTGATAAGTGTTTATACACTGTACTTTCCCATTTTCCGGTCTTTTTCCCTAACTCCTTTAGCATTTCTTAGAGCAGGTCTGCTGACATTGAATTCTTTCAGCTTTGTTTTATCTGAGAATGTCAGTGTTTTGCTTTCACTCCTGAAGGTGGTTTTTGCTGAATGTAGACTTGTGGATTGACATCTTTCCTTTCAGCACTTTCAGGATGTTGCTTCACTCTTTTGTAGCCTGCATGGTTTCTGATGAGAAATTCTCAGTAATTCATATCATTGTTCCCATGCAGTGAGTTCTGCCAGAAAATGATAAGCTGGGGGAGGGAGAGTGTCTCTAAAGTCTTACCGAAATGCCCGATCACAAGTAAGTGATGAAAAAGTACTCTGTCAGCACTTGAGAACAGTGCGAGGTTGAGTGCATGGTGATGAATTATGCAGGACGCACTTGGAAAAGCAATCACAGTCTAGTGAAAAAAAAATAACCACAGTACTTAAACTTGCGACCTCAGATTTGGTGTGAAAAGTTACATAAACTTGTGGTTGATGCTGTTTCAAGTTCATGATTCGGATCACTTTCCTTAATAGAATTAGTTTTGTTTGTTATCAAATAACACATGTTCTTTGTAAGACACAGGACAAATACAGAAAATAATATAAAAATTACTTTCCACCTTGCAGAAATTTTAGTGTATCTCAACTTAGTCTTTTTTAGTACTCACCTTTATATTTGTATATAAATCAGTTTGAAATCATACTGTACATTAAATTTTATAAGCTGTTTCACCTAATATAACATGAACATTTTCCTCTGGAAACTCTTACATAGGCATAATTTTTTAATGACTGGAATTATTGATAAATGTGCCATAATTGAGTTTGCTATTCACCTCGTAAGGATGTGGTTGTTTCCAGTTGTTTCCACCAGTATTTAATTAGTTATGTGAAGAATTTGTTTTTGTATGAAGTTTTATTTGCATTTAGATATTTATTTAGCGTGAAGTCCTAGAAATGCATTATCAGTTGAAAGTGTTTGCTAATGGTGTTTTGCTATAATTGTCTATGAACTGTTTAAAACTATTAATGATGATTGGGACTGTCATTATTAAAAATACTTTTCCTAGTTTATTTTTGCCCTTTGGTTGTATTTAATGTACTTATAAATTTATATTTTAATCCATTTATCCTATTTAGGTATTTGACTGATTTTGAGTTACTGTTACCTTGTGTTTTCTATTTTCTTTAAGCTTATAGAATTCTCATTTACTTAGGGAAAATAGCCACTTTTTAAAATTTATTTTTTGTTATTTGGAGCAAGCACTGTTTAAAAATTCAACAAGAGTAAACATAACATAAACTTTGCTATTTTAACTGCTTTTAAGTGTAGAGTTCAGTGGCATTAAATATATTTATCATGTTATGCAGCTATCACGATTACCATCCATCCCTATAACTCTTTTCATCTTCAGAAACTCAAACTTTGTATCTATTAAGCAACACCTCTAATTATCCCCTCTCCCAAGCCCCTGGAACCACTCTTATTCATTCTGCCTTTATGATTTTGACTACTCTGAGGACTTCATATATAAGTGGAATCATATATTGGTCTTTCGTGACTGGCTTATTTCCTTTAGGATAATGTCCTGAAGGTTCATTCATTTGGTAGCTATTATAGAATTTCCTTTTTAAAGCTGGATGATATTCCATTTTATGTATATAGCATAGTTTTCTTTATCCATTCATCTGTCAGTGGACATTTGAGTTGTTTCCACATTTTACTGTGATCAGTGGGTATACTCATAACTCTTTAAAAACCTGCATTGCTGAGTCATGTGGTAACTCTATTTTTGATTTTTTTGAGGAACTTCCAAACTGTTTTACATAGCAGCGACACCATTTTGCATTTCCACCAACGGTACACAAGTTCCAGATTTTCTACATCCTTACCAACATTTGCTTTTTCTGGTTTTTTTTTGAAGTAACCATTCTAATGGGTGTGGGATATCTCATTGTTATTTGTTTGTATTTCCTTAATGATTAGTTTATTGAACATCTTTTGATGTGCTTATATTGGCTATTCATATTTCTGTCTTTGAAAAAATGCCTGTTCAAGTCCTTTGCCCGTTTTTTTGAATCAGATTGTTCTCTTGTTGTTGAGTTTTAGGAGTTTTTTCAGATGTAAGATTTGCAAATATTCTCGCCCCCTTCTGTGGGTTTGTTTTTAACTCTTTGACTAAAGTGCCTTTCGATGTACAAAATTACAGAGATTTTTGTTACTTGTGCCTTTGTTGGTCATATCCAAGAAATCATTGCCCAAAACTAAGATGGTGAAGTTTTGTCCTATTTTCTTCTGGAATTTTTTGTTTTGTTTTGTTTTAGGTCTTATATTTAGTTCTTTGACCCATCTTGAGTTAATTTTTGTATATAGTGTTAGATAAGTGTCCGACTTAATGTTTTCTTGCACGTGGATATCTATTTTTCCTAGCATCATTTGTTCAGGAGACGGTCGGTCCTTTTCTCCACTAATGGTCTTGGCACCCTGTCAAAAATCACTTGACTATAAAGATATGAGGATATGGTTCTAGGCTCTCAATTCTATTCCATTGGTCTATATGTTTGTACGTATGCCAATACCATACTGTTTTGGGCATTAAAGTAAGTTTTGAAAACAGAAATTGGAGTTCTTCAGTTGTTTTTTTTCAGGATTGTTTTGGCTGTTTGGGCTTCCTAATGAATGTAGAGTGGGTTTGTCTGTGTCTTTGAAAAGTGTTCTTGGAATTTTGATAGAATTACATTGACTAGCGATAGTTTTGGGTAATATTATCAGTTTTACGATACGGAATCTTCCAGTCTATACATATTCTCTAATTTCTTTCAGAAATGTTTTATAGTTTGCATTGTATATGTCTTTACCTCCTTGGTTAATTCCTAAGTGCTTCATTCTTTTTGATGCTATTATAAATAAAATAGTTTTTATAATTGCCTTTCCACATTGTGTATAGATATTCAACTGACTTGTGTGTGTTGACTTTGTCTCCTGCTGCTTTGCTGAATTAATGATCTTAACAGCTTTCGTGTGGACTCTTTAGGATCTTCTATCTATTTTCTACATATCCACAGAGATCATCTTATTAAGTTCTTAACAATTTGGTTGCCTTTTGTATTTCTTGCCTAGTTGGTCTGTCTAGAACTCTAGTCCTGTGTTAAATGGAGGTGGTCAAAGCAGGCACCCCTTGCTTCGTTTCTGATTCTAGAAGAAAAGCTTTCAGTCTGTCACTATTAAGTATGACATTTACTGTGGGTTTGTCATATATGATTTTTATTATGCTAAGCTAATTTCTTTTTCTCTTCATTGAGCATTAATATCATTAAACGTTATTAACTTTTGTCAAATGGTATTTCTGTGTCAATTGAGATTATTGTGTTGGTCTGTCTCCGTCATTAGTTGATGTGGCGTATTACGTTGATTTTCATGCATTGAACTGCCTTTGCATTTCACGAATAAATCTCACTTGGTCATGACTTATAATTCCGTTAATATACTTATGAATTCTGTTTGGTAGTACTTTATGGAGGATTTCAGAATCAATGTTCATAGGGGATATTGGTTGTTTTCTTATAGTGTCTTTCTGGTTTTGGTATCAGGGTTATGCTGGCTTCATAGAATGAGTAAGGAGATGTGTTCCCTTTTTGTTATTTTTTGGAAAAGTTTGAGAAGGGTTATTATTTGTTCTTCTATAAATGTTTGGTAAAATTCACATTGAAGCCGTAGCCATAAGATCTTTTTTTCTAGATTGTGAGGTTTTTCTGATTAGTAACTCAATTTTCTTATTATTAAGAGATTTGTTCAGGTTTTCTACTTCTTTGTGATTTAATCTTGGTGATTTTGTTATTTTTAGGAATATGTCGATTTTAACTAGGTTATCCAAGTTTTGGCAGTATCATTCATGGACAGTAATGTTCACATTTTTATCCCTGATTTTAGCAGTTTGTGTCTTCTCTTTTTTCTTAATCCATCCAGTTAAAAATTTGTCAATTTTTTTTATCTTTTCAAAGAACCAACTTTTTATTTCATTTATTTTTCTCTATATTTTTATTATCTGCCCTAATATTTATCATTCCTTCCTTCTTCTGAGATTTTGTTCACTTTTCCTTTTCTTGTTCCTTAAGTTGTAAAGTTAGGTTGCTCATTTTAGTTCTTTCTTTTTGTATATATTTATAGCAGCACGTTTCCCCTTAGTACTGCTTTTGCTGTGTTCCATGAGTTTGCATGTGCTGTGTTTTCATTTTCCTTCATCTTGAAGTATTTTCTAGTTTCCCTTGTGATTTCTTCTTTGATCAACATTGGTTAGTTGAAACATTGTTGTTTACTGTTCCCAACTTAGTGACTTTCTCAGTTTTCTTCATGTTACTGATTTCTTAACTCATCCCATCCTGTTGTGGTCACAGAAGATACTGTGTGTTATTTCTGTCTTTTTAATCGCTTAGGTCTGTCCTTTAAAACATCCCATGTTGCATATGAGAGGGATGTGTATCTTGTTGTTAGGTATTCTGTTTATTTCTATATCTAGTTGGTTTATTATGTTTACTTTAGTTCCTTTATCTTCTGCCTGGCTGTTCTACCCATTACTTAAGAATTCTGTAACTTATATTCTGTAATTATTAATATAGCACTGGTTTTTATTTTCTCCAGCTTATCGACTTTTGCTTTATACATTTTGGTGCACTTTTGTTAGTTATTTATATACTTAGCAATAGTTGCATCTTCTTGATGAATTGATCCCTTCATTAATACACAGTTTATTCTTTGTGTCTTGTAACCTTTTAAATTTAAAGTGTACTTTGTCTGATACTAGTATTCTTGTACTCTTTTGGATACTGTTTGCTTGCATCCTTTTTAAACATCGGAGTCTCTTGTAAAGAATATAGAGTTGGATCATGTGTTTTTATCAGTTTTGCCAATCTCTCTTTTGATTGGAGTGCTTATTCTATTTACGTGAAAAGAAATTACTGATAAGAAGGGACTGACTTCTAGCATTATGCTGTGTTTTCTTTATGCCCTATCACCATTTTGTCCCTGATTGGTTTAATTCCTGTTTTGTGTTTGGTTGGTTTTTAGTGAAATGTTTTAATATTTAAATTCCTTCTTATTTTTGTTTATGAAATAGAGCTATATAGTAGCTATAGAGCTATTTTCTTTGTGGTTATCTTAGAGATGTGTTTAACATTCTAAAGCTATAGCATTCTAATTTGAATTTATATTATCCTAACTCAATAACAAATAAAATCTCTGCTCCTTTACAGCTCTGTTCAAGCCTTTTGGTTGCTGAGACTGCAAAATTGCATCTTTATATTTGTTGGACCCAAAATGTAAACTAAGAATTCCTTTAAATATAGTGCATTATTGGCGTGCCCTGGTGGCCTAGTGGATAAGTCCACAGCCTGTGGCTGGCACAAGCCATGTAAATCCCAAGGAACCAGGTTTACCTACTGGCTTAGTGGGGAACAACCAGTGTGAACAACTTAAAAGAAAGAAAAGAAAAAAAAAGGTAGTGCATTGTCTCCCAAATTTTGTAGGAAACAAGATTTGGATTTAGAAACCAAATTTACAGTGATGCTATCTTTCACAGGGATAATTCTTCTTTTTCCTTAAGTGTGTTAGTCACAAATCATGCAGAAAATAAAAAGTACAGTTACAAGCCATTATTGCAATAATACTAGCTTTTATAATTGCCCATGTATTTACTTTCATTGAGATCTTTTCTTTCTCCATATGACATTGAAATGCTGTCTAGATCTTTCATTGTTTTTTTCCTCAATTTTAAAGGATGGTTTTGCCAGAGAAACGATGCTTGTTGGATAGTTTTTTGTTTTCTTTTGTTTTTTTAGCTCTTGATTATATCAACATCTGTGATGAGAAAACTGCAGATAACTGTATTGATGATCCCTTGTATATGGTAATTGGCTATTCTCTGACCATTTTCAAGATTTACTACTTCTTTTTGGGTTTTAAAAGTTTGATTATATCTCTGAGTTTATTTTACTTGGAATTCATTGAGTTTTTTTAATATATTCATGTTTTCATCAAATTTGGGAGGTTTTCAGCTATTGTTTCTTCATTTATTCTCTCTGCCCCTTTTTCTCTTCTCTTTTTGGGACATACTTGATGCGTAGATTGGTCTGATTTGTGATTTTTACATATCTCTTAAGTTCTTTTTGCTTTTTTTCAATATTTTTTCTTTGTGATTCTGAGCCTTGATCATTTCCATCACCTGTTAAAAATTGAAAAGTCTGAAATTTGACTCTATGCAGGCTGCAAGTTAGCCTCTCACAATTTCATCAATGTTAGCAGAAGACAAGGGCAGTTTATTCATAATAGTATCAATGGCTGGAATACCATCATTTGCTCTAATTTGTGGTCCCCATTTCCCCTGAGGCAAGACTAGGAGGTCTAGGTGCCATCTGCACATATATGATAGGAGAGAACAACCCCCATGTTTTGGGAACATAAATCTTTTTTAATCAGCAATAATCCTGCCTGACTTTTGCGTTAGAGGGACACATCTTTACTCTACTACACAATAAACAAATCTGTGATTCACTCCAGAGGGCACAGTATTTTCCAGGACTATTCTCTGTGCAAACTTTTTGAAAGGGTTGTCTGGAATGAAGACTGTTGGAGCCTCTACTGACAAGACGTTCAGAGAACAACCCTTGGAGAATTGTCTCCCAGAACCCAGCTTCTGTCCTCCCTCCCCGAGCTGATATGCACAGAGCCTACCTAGTGATAGTAGGTTCTGTGTGACGCTGCTGGGTTATCAGGCTCTTTTTGCCTCAAGGACAAGAATTCATAGATGAATGAATCTGAGGCAATCCATAATTTTTCTCCTTGGATTGAATGAATTTAATTTTAAAGGTCTTTTCCTTTTCCACCTTGCTTATTTACTACTTTTCAGATGCTGGGAAGTTTATTTTAAAGTGAAATACCTGAGGATATATGGTCTGAACAAATAACATAAACCCCTTTCTCTCTCTGCTGTTACTCACACCTCTAAACCCTGGAAAAGATAAGAGGCAACTAAACAAGAACTCTGGAAGGTGGTAAGAGGAAGGCTGACAGATTTGGGATACCAGGAGGAACAAACAAAAAGCAGGACATCTTCTATCTCATCACCTTTTAGAAGAAAGCAGCCCAGACCCCACATTTCTTGACCCTTAGTTTAGCAATACAGCATCACTCAGCAATGCTTATTCCTCCCTGTTATCAAATGGCAGCCTAACAGAATTAGGGGAGCCCAGTTCCATGGGGGATGGAGGTGTTAATTAGGAGTTCAACTAATAATAAGTAGCTAGTGCAAGTTCTTCCCTGCTAGACCTGGAATTCCTCTCTCCTGCCAAGAGATACCAGGGGTGCCAAGTGAAAGGGAAAGAGAGAAGCCTCATTCCCTACCACAGTCCCTGTAACAATTTGTCCTGTGAATTGTTCTCCATCCTTGCTGGACTTGAGACTCCCTCAATTAAGAGATATTTTGGTGACTGGCAAGAGACGCTTCCTGCAACAAGACGTGACCCAGCTGGAGAATCTTCTGTTTTTGTGGCATGAGACTTCCCTCTTCCACCCATAGTTACTGTAGCTACTGGGTACATCGGCTAGGCGGGCCTGACACACAAGCTGCCTTGGCCTGCGGAGCTTGCTGACCTAAGAACCTTTCCCTCTGCTCAGAGGCCTCAAGTGGGTCAGCCTACAGGAATCCCTTCTGTGCCCCCTCAGCTCCAGCACAGATCAGGGGGCCATACAAAATTACATTGCAGAGACACTGAAAATTAAACTGATGTTGGTATCATAGGACATAAAACTAGTCCAGGACCTGCTTGATCAACATAAACGAAGTGACTACTTGCTAAAATAAAAGAATGAAATGGGACCTAGAGTCTCCTAACAAAGGAGAAAAAATGTGTAGGATGCAATAAAAAAAAAAAAAAAAAAAAGTCAACCGTCATTCTAAGAACCAAGAAAATCACAACTTGAACAAGAAAGATAATGAACTGACAGCAACACTAGATGAATCAGATGGTAGAATAATCTGACAAGGATTTTATAGCAGCTGTCATAAAAATGCTTCAGTTATCAGTTACAAATTCTCCTGAAACAAATGAAAAAATAAAAATCTCAGCAAAGAAATGGAAATTATAATAAGAACCAAGAGGGAATTCTAAAACTGAAAAATACAGTAATGAAGCTAAAAAAATTGCTTAATGGACTCAGTAGAAGAGTGACAATGACCGAGGATAGGGTCAGTGACTTTCCTAGATCAAAAGAATGATCTGTGAACAGCATAGATCATACAGTTTACCAGGTCTGACCAAAAGAGAGAGCAAATCCCAGGGAAGCCAGGAAGCCCTAAAGTTCAATGCTCTCACTGCTAAAAAATAATAGTTTTGGGATTCCCTGGAAGATGGTGGCAGAAGAAGACTCTGAGTTCACCTTCTCCCATAGGCATTCTTAATCTACACCTACACATGGAGTAATTTTCTCTACAAAAGAACGGTCTACTAGCTAAAAGGCTTATCTTCATCAAAAGGCAAAAAGGACAAATAGATGGGTAAGAGAGACAGAGATACGATCTCACCAAGAACCCTAACCTGGTGTGATGACTTCCAGTGGGAAGGGATCTTACAGGTCTTGAGCTTTTCCCCAAAGAACAGGGTGTTGGGCCCCAGTTGGGCACCCAAACCTTGGGACCTGTATTGAAGAGATGAGCCTTCCGCAAAACATACCACTCTAGAAACGAATGGGACATATATTCAGGGGTTCTGGGGAAGACAGAAACACTTTTCAATACGTACACACATGGGACTGGACCATTCTTCCCAGGGCCAAGACCTGAGCTGGCATTTTGAAAAATGTAGGGAATATATGTGAATGAGATTCTTTTCATGAACCTTGGGGAGCTGCCAAGCAGTTGGTGGGGGTGGGTTGGTGGAGCACTCTCTGAGAAGGCAATGACAGGTGTCATCTAGTTTTTCATTTCCCCTCCACTTTGTTAGTGGAGGAGGAGCTTTCCTGAATTGCTGTGTCTGTGAGCAGACATGGAGACTAACAGTCTCAGATAGCCTTAACTAAAGCCATGGGTGGGGTACACATCTCTTTGCATTCAGTGGACCACAGTGTTAAAGCTCTGGGCATACCATACCCCCTATACTTGTTAAAACATCTGGCATGTTCTATTGCCTACACTTACCCACAAAAAACTAAAATTTGGGTTCACGAAAGGGATTTCTATTACCCTGGTAGCCAGGGGATCTGCTATTCCTGGCTACACTGGGTTCTAGCAACCAGGGAATCATTTCTTGGAAGAAAGCTGTTCCTAGTTCACGGATGCAGCAGTTTCAACTAATGCAGAGGAACAAAATGGGGGAAACAGGATCACACTCAAGTGAAGAAACAAGGTAAATCCACAGAAAAGACCCTATTGAAAAAGATAAGTAATCTGCCTGATGGAGAGTGTGGAATCATTGTCATCAAGATGCTCACCACATTCAGGAGAAGAAAGGATAAGCAAAGTGAGATCTTCAGCGAAGAGATAGAGAATAGAAAAATTTAAACAATAGCCACAGAGCTGAAGAATAAATAACTGAACTGGAAAATACTTTAAAAGGTTTAAATCTAGACTTAATGAAACTGAAGAACAGACAAGCAAGCTAGAAGATAAAGTAGTGAAATTCTCACAAGCAGAAAGCAAATGGGAAAAATGAATTGAGAAATAACAGTAATTGCCTTCAAGGAAGTATGGGACAAATTATGCGGAATAACATTCAAATGATAGAAGTTCCAGAAAGAGGAGAGAGAGAAAGGGGGTTAGGGAAAAGGAATGAACTGTGGAAATAAGGGTTGAAAACTTCCTAGTCAGGGGAAGGAAACAGATATCCAGGTTCAGGAAGCACAGCGCATAGAGACATTCACCAACACACGGCATCATTAAATGTCAAAAGTTACTGGTAAAGAGAGACTATTTAAAGTAACAAGAGAAAAAGAACTTATTACCTACAAATGTACCCCATAAAGCAGTTATCATGTTTCAGCAAAAGCTTTGTGTATTGGAAGGGACTGGCACGATATACTCAAAAGTTAGAAAAAACTTTCAAAACTTTTACCTGGCAAAGTTATCATTTAGAAGTGAAGGAGAAATAAAGAATTCTCTGTCTCTAGACATAGAAAAGATTTCATCATCAGTAAACTGACCTTACAAAAATTATTAAAGGGACTTCTATAAGGTAAAAAGAAATGACACTAAAAAGTTAACAGGAAAACATAGGAAGGGGAAAAATATCTCATTGATAAAAGCAAACATACAGTAAAGATTATGGAATAAACATTTCAATAAAGGTAGCATGAAGGATAAAAGACAAAAGTGTTGAAAAAAATGGACTGCATAAAAAGGACAAATATGTGGAAATTAAACAGTATGCTGCTAAACCATTCTTGGAACAACAAAGAAATTAAAGAAATGAAAAAACACTTTAGAGAAATGAAAGTGAAATACTGCTTACCATAATTTATGGAATGCAGTAAAAGTGGCTCTGAAAGTATTTAGAAATACAGACCTACCTAAAAAACAAAAACATCAGAATTTACTTTCTCAATTTTACAGTGAACATTCTCAAGAATAAATCATTTTGGGAGACAGAATAAGTCTTAATAAATTCAAGAAGATTGAAATTATATCAGACATCTTTTCTGATCACAATTGCATGAAGCTAGAAATCAAGCATTAAGAAAGAGTTGGAAAAAGGACAAATATGTGGAGATTAAACAGTATGCGACTACACAATTCTTAGAACAACAAGTCAAAGGAGAAATGGAAAAACACCTTAAAGAAATGAAAAAGAAAATACTACTTACCAGAATTTATGGAATGCAGTAAAAGTGGTACTAAAAGTATTTAGCAATGCAGACCTACCCAAAAAACAAAACACATCTCAAGTAATCTCACCCTACACCTCTAATTTAAGAACTATCAGTAAGAAAAATAAATGAAGCCTAAAGTCAGCAGAAGGAAGGGAATGATAAATATTGGGTGGAAGCAGATAAAATGGAAAAGACCAGTGAAACTGAGACCTGGTTATTTGAGAAGATAAAATTGACAAAGCTTTAGTGAGAATCCCTAAGATAAAAAGAAAGAAAGCTCAAAAAAAGAAACAAAAGAGAAGTTACAGTGGATACCATAGAAATGCAAAGTATCAGAAGAGATAATTATGAGCATCTCTACAGCAAGTTGGACAATATCCTAGATAATTCTTAGAATCTTAGGACCTTTTAAGACAAAATCAGGAATAAATAGACAATCTGAATAGACTGATCACTAGAAGGAGATTGAAGTAGTGATCAGAAGTCAAGACTAGAGACTTCAGTAATGAAAGTCACCAGCCAATCAAGGAATTTTTAATCCCTACCCTTAAACTCTTCCAGAAATATAGAAGAAGAGGAACATGTCCTGACTGTTTTGAGACTATCATTACCCTCACCCTAAAACCAGAAAAGGACATCATAGTGAAAGAAAATTAATAGTTAATACCTCTGATGACTAAACATGCAAAATCTTCAACAGAATGCTAGCAAACCAAATACAACAGTACACATGATCAGTTGGGATTTATTCCAGGGATACACAGATAGTTATACATATCAAATCAATCAATGTGATACAACACAGCAACAAAATGAAGGATTAAAAGTCATGCAATCTCAGTAGATGCAGAAAAGCATTGACAAGATTCAACATTTATTTATCATAAAACTCAGCAAAATGAGTAGAGAAGGAGCATCTCAACATAATAAGGACCATGTACAACAAGCTCACAGCTTAAACATCATTCTCAGTGGTAAAGAACTGAATTTTTTCTTTTAAGCTATGATCAAGACAAGGATTCAGTTCCCACCAGTGTTATTCAACATTGTATTTGAAATTGTAGAGCTATTAAGTAAGAAAAAGTAGTAATGAAAGGCATTCAAATTGGAAATGAAGAAGTAAAACTATCATTCTTTGCTGATCACAGGATTTTATATGTAGAAAACAAACTTTCTGTTAAACATTGGAAATAAATGATTACGGTAAAGGTGTAAGCTACAAAATCAATGTAAAATATCTATTGTGCATCAAAAAAAAAAAAAAAAAAAGGATAACATGCTTAATTTAGGATATAAAAGACCTGTAAATTGGAAACTCTGAGACATGTTGTTGAAAGAAATAGAAGACATAATTAAACTTTATCATAGGTGTGTGCAGCATAGGAAAAAAGAATGTATATTGGGCTTGGCACTCTGTGTTTTCAGGTATCCACTGTGGGTCTTAAAACTTATGTTCTCCATTAAGGACGAGGGGTGGGGGAGCACTACTGTGTTTTAAGCTGATGCAGGGGTGTAGGTATATGTATATATGTGCGTGTGTGTCTCCATCTGTGTCACCTCGTTTGATGCTGTTAAGTCCATCATATTTCAGTTACATAGGCTCAAAATTGCAGTTATCTTGGACACCGTCCTCTGTTTTTTCTCTCTAATGGGGAATGCTGGTGATTGTACCTCTTTAGTATCCCTGCCCTTCACAACTATCAGGAACAGGTCATTACGACCTCTCAGGTATGACCTCAGTACAGATTTCATTTTACTGAAATCAAGCCTCTTTTCATAGAGTATGTGGATGGAATTTTCTGAAGATACCTTATATTATTAAGGTATTAATGATAATTAATAATGCCTGATAGATCTTGTGATTCCAGCCCTAAGTTTATCTGCAGTATTCAAATTATGCATTCTTATGACTGATTTTGCCACTCACATATTATTTAGTGGTCGTTTGCTTCTTTTTTAAAACTGCAGTCTATTTTGTTATATGCATGTTGCTTTGTTCCCTCAGTTGACATAGAATATGCTCTGGGATGCACTGTCTTACCACCCTCCCTGCTTCATAGCAGAGGGAGACTCTTCCTGTGAGCGCTACACTCATTTTTCTAGAAGCTTGTCTTATCCTCCCTTGGTATTATGTATTATTGTGCTAGTATTATTTGAAGTAGTTGGGTGGATTTGAAAATGAAAGCATCAGTGGTCCTCCCTATAGAGCGTTCAGAGTTAAAGAATCAGGTTCATTTCAGCAGGGTTTTAGAAAACCCATATCACTGTCAAAACACTGTAATATTGTGTTAGTTTTCTGTATCATACAGGTACCAGTAGGGGTATTTATAGTTATGAAACACATGATATCCTCTTAAAAACCATGTCTTGGTATTTTATTTCCCCGTGTTGAGGATTTTATTCAAATTATTTGTTTTTTGTTTTCACAGTCCATGCTCCGGGGGAGAGGAGGTTGCTATAAACATACCTTCTATGGCATTGAAAGCCATCGTTGCATGGAAACCACCCCAAGCTTGGCATGTGCAAATAAATGTGTCTTCTGCTGGCGGTAAGTACAAATGAATGGCTGTGGTGATCAAACATGTAATGATCTGTAACAATCATTTTCTCCCCAACACTCCACTTAGCTTACTAAATCTCCGCTGTTTCCATAACACTCCCCTTTTTCATTCCTACTGTTGTATGCCTATGCATTTGGTAGTTTTTTTTTGACAGTTTTAGCAGGGTTTTGTCAATAATTTAATCTTTTTGAAGACCTAGGTTTTAGCTCTGTGAATCATCTCATATCTCATACCTTTGTTTGCTTTTTCACCAATCTATTTTCCCCATTCTTTTTCTAACTTAAATTAGGCCATTGGCTCATATTTTAATCTTCCATAAGTCTTTAGTTATAAATTTTCCTCTAAGAACTTCTTTTGCTTCATTCCATAGAGTTTAATTTGTTAAACGTTATTAAATTATAAATACTTGAGTTTGCATTATGACTTTATTATAACTCACGGGTTAAGAAATATTTTAGGAATAAAAAAATTGCACGTTGGATCTTTTGAATTATATTTTGTTACTCTCAGCCAAATTTTATTATTGGTAAAGTACATAATTTGAATATACATTATTTAAAATTTATTGAGATGTACTGTATGCCTAGTGTGTGTCATATTTTAAAAATCTATCTTGTACTCATAAATAGAATATACTTCTTAATTATTGGAAATTGAAATAGTAATAAAATATATTCTGTGGTGCACCCAGCTTGCCTAGCAGTCTAGTGCACCCTGGGCACAGACCACTTACATCCCAAGGTCCCAGTTTCAAGATGCTAGGCCAACGGAAAACAACCAAAATGAATAATTAAAATGAAATAAATAAAGTGCTTCTTTCTTCTCTCAAAAAAAAATGTCTATTTATATATCTATATTCTGTGATACTGATTTTTTGTTTTATCATTTAGTAGTGGTGTTTTTTTTTTTTTTTAATCCATAATGGAGCTTTTTGCCTTAAAATCTATGTTTTCTGATAGTAGTGAAGTATACTGAATTTCTTCTGGTTATTAGCACTTACCAGGTTTTTCTCTTTCCTTTCTTTATTTGACCTTTATGTGTCCTTACATTTTACATGTGTTGTTTTTTCAGCAGTGTTTGACTGGATCAATGTTTTAAAATTAACTTTACATACAATGAAAAGACCTTTTAAAATGTATGATTCGGTGAGTTTTGGTAAATGTGTGCTTCTTTGTGCCTACAACCATGACAGAGATGCAGAGCATTTTTATTACACCTAGAAGTTCTCACGTGCCCCCTTCAGTCCATTTCTCTTGTCTCATCCTAACCTCAGGCAAACTGATGCACTTTCTGGCCTTGTAGATTAGTTTTCTCTTTCTATAGATTAGCATAAAAATGGAATCATGCGGTATGCATTTATGTGTCTGGTTTCTTTTCTCGGTAAAATGTGAGACTCATAAATGTTATTATGTATATTGTTTTGTTCCTTTTTGTTATTTAAGAGTAGTCTCTTGAATGATTATGACATAGTTTATTTATCCATTTGCTTCTAGTCGACCATTTGAATTGTTTCCAGGTTTGACTGCTTTATGAATAAAGCTGTGAACATTAGTGTGTAAGTCTGTTGTAGACAAATATTTTCACTTCTTTGGATAAACACTGTTACGAAATTGCTGTATGTAAAAAATTCATTTGGACAATTTTTTAAAAGTAGTGAGTTTAGTCTTGTTGATATAATACATTTTTGACAAATTTATAGATTATTGATGTATTTACATGTTGGACTTATGTTTGCTTTTTCTACATTTTTCTTACTCTTTAAAAAATCAAAAATCTAAGATTGCCTTTATGCTAAGGCATCCGTCTGGTTTTGTTGTAGGAGGCTTTTCAGGTTATCTTACTGGAAGGAAATACAAACCCGGTTGTCTTTTAGCCATCTGCAGTTTATCATTTTTAGAATTGAATTTTTAAGTAATTTGAGAATTTTTAAGTGAAAGAAAATGCTGAAATTGTGGAAGCCTATTATCTGTGCTTCCTACTAATCCAGTTTCTCCTTCACTGATAACTGCTGACTCTTTGGTCTGTAATTCTCAGCTGGCTGCTCCTGTCTCCACTGCAAGTCGTTGCCATGCTCACTAATGACTACCACACTTAATAGAGGGACTTCATTCTCTTCTTCACTGAGCTGTAGCGTAGCCAGCCATGAAAGAAGGATTTCTACTGGCTGCACCAGTCTCTTACAGTTGTTTCCTCTAACCCTTTGACAGTTCGTTTTCAGTTTTCCCTTCGTGCTCTTCTTTGGCTCATTAGTGGCCCGGTTAAATCTCTCTGACTCTGTCCTTGACTTTCATTTATTGATAAGCTCTATAATATGATAGAAGCGATTATAAACCAGCTCCATGGCTTCACTGAATACCCGTAGTCTGGCACTTTTATATTTTGATCTCCTGTGTTCTCTCTTATTCTCCCCACCCAAAAAGATGGTTGGTTGCTTGTTTTGTTTTGCTGTAAGATCTTGAGGACTTTTAATTGCTTTTCAATTTCCTTTAGCAAATAAGACATATTGTTGTTTTCAAGGTTTGATACTGTTGGGTAATTTGTCAGTCTCCTTTGTTCTGATCTGTTGTTCAGGTTTTGTCACTGTCAGTGTTGCCAGAGCCATGTCCTCTGCATCCCCAGCTTAGCTGTTATCTGCAGAGTAACAACCACCAAGAAAACGACTAAATATGATGGGGGCAAGTGTGCTTGAATCTTCTTCTTCTTCTTCTTTTTTTTTTTTTTTTAATTTTCTTGACAAGAACAGTAGGAATGAGAGTGAGTAGGCAGGCAGGAGAAGAAAGGAGAAAGAATCATTTTTATTTATTTTTATTTAGTTGTACATCTTGGTTGTTCTTCCCAGTCTGGGATGTGAACCCAGGTCCTTGGGATGTATGTGAAATGTGCTTTGCCAGAGGCAGTTGACCAAATCACTACTACACCATGTCATGACATGGATCTTATTTGTAAAATCTTTTTGCCATATTTTGTCTTTACATAGTTAACACTCTGTTGTCTGTTTTTTGTTGTTGTTGTTTTTTACTCACTTTAGAGTAGTCATGCTATTGCAGCCTTTTTTGTGTTTTAATTTTTGATTGTGTACCATTTTACTTCAATCTGTTTGCTTACTTGTATATTTTTTGTTATTATCTTGGTAGTTGATTGTAACTAACCTTTTATAACAGCCTACATTTAGTTCTCTTTATTTGGGGTAGTTACTGTTTAGAAAGTTCCATGAATGCTGCACTAGAGAATACTAAACTATTACTTTTAGAGGAAATAAAGAATATAGTTCCTCCACAGAAAGGCTCCAATACCAAAACTGTTCTCAGAAAAAAGAACAGTGGAGGAATCATAGTCCCTGATTTCAAACTGTGCTACAGAGTATCATTAACACAGTATGGTATTAGAACAAAAACAGACACATAGACTAATGGAATAAAATTGCAAGTCCAGGAATGAAACTACACTATATGGGCAATTAACATATGACAAAGTAGCCAGTGGAGGAAGAAAAGTCTATTTAACAAATGGTTCTGAGAAAATTGGACAGCCACCTGCAAAATAATAAAGCGAGATTACTCATTAGCACCATATGCAAAAATTAACTCAAAATAAATCAAAGATCTGGATGTAATACCTGAAATCATACAGTATATAGAAGAAAATACAGCAGAAACACTCCATGACATCAACCTGAAAATGTTTCTGGGAAAGGGAAATGCCACTCACCTAGAGTAAAAGAAACTGAAGTAAAACTAAACATATTGGGGTTACATCAAACTAAAATATTTTCATTCAGGGAAGGAAGCTACCAGAAAAGCAAAGGTCAACCCACTGAATGGGAAAAGGTCTTTCGACAACATACATCACAGAAGAACTTAATCTCCAAAATATATAGAGTTCATACACCTCGGCAACACAAAGGCAAATGACCTTCTCAAAAAATGGGCAGAAAAACTGAATAAATACCTCTCTAGAGAAGATACACCGATGACTTACAGTAAGACACATGAAAAAAATACTGTCACTCGCCATCGGAGAAATGCAAATAAAAGCCACAATGATATCACGTACATCAGTAAGAGTGGCCTTATCAAAAAGACTAGAAGCAAATGTTACAGAGAGTGTGGCGAGTACATTGTCCGTGGGAATGTTAATTAGTGTAACCTCTTTGGAAAATAATATGGAGAGTCTTCAAAAAAATAAAGATGGATCTGATCTGCCATTCAAGCCAGCAATTCCATTTTTAGGCATCTACCAGGGAGTACAGCAATGCTAATCAGGAAAACTATCTGTACCACTGTGTTCATAGAAGCAAATTCAAAATAGCCAACACATGGAAACCACTTGAATGTTGGTCAAAAGATGACTGAATAAAGAAGCTGTGCTACTCTGTTGTCTGTTTTTTTTTTGTTGTTGTTTTTTTACTCACTTTAGAGTAGTCATGCTATTGCAGCCTTTTTTGTGTTTTAATTTGTGACACTATTTGCTACAACCTACTTGTAACTTCCAAATCTACCTACAGCCTATGTGTGGTCTGTGGAATTCTGTGCAACTGTTAGAAAAGGTGAAATTGTGTCCTTTGCAACATGGATGTAATGACAGGATCATGTGAAGCCAAATAAGCAAGAAAGGAAAAGAGAAGTACAGGATGGTTTAACTTATATGTGGTATATAAAAAAACAAAACGAACAAACATCTCATGAAAGGTAACTGGATGCAAGACTAGCTGCTACAGGTAGGGAAGGCAGAGGGAGGGAAGAAGGAAACAAGACGGTGGTAAAGGGCTCTAGAACTCTGGTGGTGGTGTGGTGTGAGATACTCATAGACCGAAGTGCAGATTTGTTATCCTAAATTGTATATTTATAGCACTGTAAACAAGAAATAAAACAATTAAAAATAATTAACTTCCTGTGATCCTCTTACCAAAACATTTTTGTCAATACAGAACTTTGTTTTATGTTTGTTTCTCTTTTAAGGCATGTTATTTATATGTGTTGTTTAATCATTAACATTGCACTTAATGACCAACAGCACTATAGCTCACTCCTGAATGAAACTTGTCTAACCCATTTTTCCTGTAAGGCGTCACAGCCTTCTTGCACTTAGGACCATTACACAGCATTTCTGTCACTGAGTCTTGGAACTTTTTTAAACAATAAATCAGCAACAAGGAGCGCAAAAGTGGAAAAAAAATGAATCAGGGTATTTAAGGTTTTGCACTATGAACTCTTAAACAAGATGGTAGAGAGAACATTGCCTTTTTTGGTCTCTGCTGGGAAAATTTATGCTGCTCAGTGTATGGCTGTGAATGACCACACATAGGCTGTAGGTATTGATTTGGAAGTTACAAGTAGGTTGTAGCAAATAGTGTCACAAATATATCAGCAAATGGTTAAGATCAACTTTATTTTGAGGTAATATACCCTTTGTTTCTATAGTACTCAAAAACTGCCCATACATCGGTACGTTCTTTATGTTGTCACAGTTTATATCTTTATAATGATTTATGATTGTTGTTTTCTATGTCTTTTTAATCATATTGGGGAAAAAAGGATGCAAAAATGCAAAAATACTAGCATTTGTATCTACCTATGTAGTTACTTTTATGGTGTTTTCATTTTTTGTATGATTTAAGTCTTTTATTTCTGCCCGAGGGACTGCCTTTACTATTTCTTGTAGGGCAGGCCTGCTAGTGATGAACTTCTTCAACTTTTGTTGCTTGGGTCTGTTTTTATATCCTTCAATTTTAAGGAGCAGTTTGGCTGGTTATAGGATTCTTGGTTGATATTTTTGCTTTTTAGCATTTTAAATGTGTCATCTCACTGCCTCCTGACTGCCATTGTTTCTGCTAAGAAATTGGCTGTTAATCTGATTTAGGTTCTCTTGTACATGATGAGCATTTTCCCTTTCTTTCACGCTTCTTTGTATTTGTCTTTCAGTAGTTTGATTATAATGTGTCTTGGCGTATACTCTCTCTTTGTGCTTGTCTTACTTGGAGTTCATTGAGGTTCTTGGATGTGTAAATTCATGTCATTTTTCAAATTTGGTAAGTTTTCTATAATTATGCCTTTGGATATTCTTTCTATTCCTTTCTCCTTTTCCTCTCTTTCTGATACTCTGATTTTGCATATGTTGGTATTCTTGCTAATATCTGACAGGGTTCTTAGACTGTTTACTTTTCTTCACACTCTTTTCTCCCTTTCCTCATCTTTAGTAATTGACCTGTCTTCAAGTTTACTGACTCTTTCCAAAAACCTGTTCAAGTCTACTGTTAGTATTCTCAACTGAAATTTTTTTAAATTTCATTTGTTGTACTTTTCAGCTCTAGAAGTTCTTTTGAGTTCCTTCTTATCCTTTGTATTTCTTGATATTTTATAGTGAGACTGTTTTCATGGTATCTTTCAATTTTTTTTCATGATTTCCTTTAACTCTCAGTGCATGTTTAAGACTTGACATCGTTTTTTTTGTAAGACTTATATTTATGCTTCCTTAGGGAGAATTTTTGTTTACTTCTTTGTGAATTGGCCTTTTGTTTCTATGTATGCTTTTTAATGTTTTATTGAAGACTACCCATTTTGAATATTATAATGTATTTGTTCTGAAAATTAGACTCTCTCTACTCTTCAGGGTTTTTTTAGTTGCTTAGATGGTTACTCTGAGTTTTGGTTTTTTCTTTGCTTAGTGGGTTTTCTAGACTATTTTTGTACCTACTCTGTTCTTCATTGAGTATTATCTGTGAAGTAGGTTTTAGTGGTCAGCTAACATGTTGATGGAGAATTTTTGAGGACATGAAACCATGAGGGAAAGAACCCCCAAAGATCTATCCCGATTTTCTCAGACTGTTTTGGGGGCATTCTTTGAAAGCATAGGAAAGCTCTTTTCAGTTCTCCCTTATCCTTTATTTTCTGCTTTTAGTAAGCCTGAAAGTGAGGTGTAGGTGAAAGTTTAGGATCTTCACAGATCTTTTCTTAGCGTGCATCCTGTGGGCATGTTTGAGGTTTTATAGATTCCCTGGTATATGATTCACCAAAGAATATGCCTTCCAGCTTTTCCTCCTGCTTTCAGCTGTTTATTGTTTCCCTTTGGATGCAGTTAGTAGCCGGTTGCTTATTTACTGAGATCTATACTTTGTTCCTCTTTCAAAATTAAACTTTTTTTAAGGATTTTTTTTTTAAACATGATTGAATAGTTCAGTGATCCTTTATATTCATCTGTTAACAAAGGCCAATCTTGTTCCATTTACCTAACCAAGACCTCAATTTTTGATGAAAATCCCAGCTGTTATATTGTTTATCTGTACATGCTTCAGCTGACAGAAATATTTTTTTAAAGTTATAAAAAAACCCAAAATGGATAAGAGTTATAGTACCATCTTTGTTAAATTTTTTTTACATGTATTCTCTTTTAGTAATGAAGGTTTATAGGGGAAAAATAAAACCCAGAAATGTATTTCTTTGGGTATCCTGCTGAATTAGTGCTTTTCAACTGGGGCAGAAATGCCATTCTTCATCTTATGAGGAATTTGGGACATTGACAATGTCTGGAGACATTTTTCATTGTTACAACTGAGAGAAGTACTGCTGGAAATTGGAGGGTAGAAACTAGGGAAACTCCTAAACATTCTGTAGTACATAGGTCAAGCTTTTTCAACAAAGTGTTATCAAATATCACTTGTGCTGAGGCTGAGAAATGCTGCATAGTGTCCTTCAGTGAAGAGGGTTGCCGGAATATGGCACCATTGAGGTAAGCTGACACATCCCATCTCCATAGTGATAGAATGTGTGCTTGCAAAGCTTAGCATTTAAGAGGATGAGGACTTGCAAGCAAAAACTGATTGTACGACTTGAGTTATGTGGATCACTTAATACTTGCTTATCTAGTAGGAGAAATAGTTAAGTGCTTTGTACCCTAGTTCTCATTGTTTCATATTTTAAAACTTTTAGTGTCAAAATTAAAAAAATCAGTTTTTACAATCTCTTAATTTCTTACTGAGATTCTTAATGTATGTAGTTGTTTTTTTGAAGGTCAAGATTCAGAGAAAAAAATAGGATTTAGTGAGTTAGTACCCCGTGCTACCTATTTTTATAATCAATAATGTGATCTTGCAGTTTCTCAAGCAATAAATTCACCCAGATTTTTAAAAAGTAAACAGTATCGTTAACAAATTCATTAATGAGGTTTTAGAAAGATAACAGTAAATGGAGTTGTTTCATTTACCATGGCTTCTGTTAAAGAAGTACTAAATACTAACTTTTAAAATTAGAATTTACCATCTGTTTCAGTTATGAATAATGTAACAAGATGTCAGAAAAGGCCTAGGAAAATTGATTTAAATACTTATATGAACATTTTAAAATTTATTTTTCATTTTGGTAGGTTCTTAAAACAACCTCTTAGCCTCAGTTTCCTAACTGTAAAATAAAACAGTAATAACTTTCTTACAAGGTTGCTGTGAATGTTAATTGCTTCAGTGAGATTGTGTAGATGAAAGTGCTTTTAAACTCCAATATGCTATGCAAGGCTTTTCAAATGAAGTATTCATTTTGATAATGTGGGTAGTAGACTTCTTATTCTGCTAATTTTCAAAAGTTGTTGTTGAATGTTGTATGTATAGATATCCCAAATTTACCATTGTTGGCTTCTATTTTTATCTAAGCAAATTTGTACTTTGAAATTTCAAATTTTAGAGTTATTTTTGTCTTGAACAAATAATCTGATTACAAAAAATTGGCAGTGGATATAAATACATACTTCCCCACAGAAGAGATATAATTATACCTAGTAAATACATGAAAAGATATTACTAATATTCAAAAATTAGAAGGAAGCTAAATATCAACTATGAAAGGATAAAAATGTGGTTGTGTGTATCTTATCTATACATACATGTATATACATTTATTCAATGAAAAATTACTTGGCAATAAAAATTAATTAAATAATGATACATGCTATAACATGGATGAACCTTATAGTAAATGAAAAAAGTCAGTTATATAATACCATAGGATTGCATTTCTGTAGAATTCCCAGATTGGACAACACTATAGTGATGAAAAACAGATCAGTGGTTTTGTAGATCTAGATTGATGTGTGGATCGAAGAATGATAGCTAAAGGAAGCATGATTTATTTTTGGAATAAATAAAATGTTTTCAAGTTTATTATGGTGATAGGTTAGGCAACTTAAAATACTGTTATTGAATTGTGCACTTTCAATGAAATTGAATTATACTTCAATAAAGCTGTTAAAAAATTATTGCTCAGTAACTGGTGGAATAGCGATCTGGTCTGCCATCTCCGACTGGTAGAGTCAACATACATACCAAGGATCCTGGTTTGCATCCCAGCTCTGGTGGGGAAGAACTAAGATGAAAAACTAAATAAGATAGATAAAGTGCTTCTTCCGCCTCTCTCTTCCTGCATGCCTATTTGCCTCCATTCCTGCCAGTACCTTTCCTTTAAGAAAGCATTATTGCTCAAGAAACTTGTCTTGAGTAGTAAGTGCAAGTTTTTAAAATGTTTTTTTAAAGTGTATTTTGAAAGGTTGCTGTTGCATGAATGAAAAATTAAGAATATACCAAAGGTTAAACAGTGAAAGTTGTGTCTCCCGCATTTCTTATCTTATAGTCACTTAGGTTTTCAGAGATATTTGACACATATACAGACAAAATTCATATGTGTATATGTCTAAATGTGTCTGTGTATATATATGTCTGATATAGTACACCCAAATGGCTGCATACTTTGCAATGTTTTGTCTTGCTTTTTTTGCCTCTGTAGTGATATTTTATATCAAAATGTATGATTTAGAACCAGATTTTTTTCTATTATATTAAAGCATTGTTCAGAAATCAGAATAGAAATCTGTTTTAAAGTCCTTTTGTTTTTAAAGTGATTACTAAGGGGGGCATAACTTCCTCAAAAACTTTCTCATTACTTTTATTAAGTAGGATCATGATAAAATTTTGCTCCAAAGTAGTTTTTTACTATTATTATTGTGATATTAACAGTTAACATGAGATCCACTCTCAGTAAAATTTTGAGTGTTTAATACAGTATTGTTTTTCATAATGTACAGATCTATAGAAGGGAAAATCTTGCATAATTGAAATTACACATCTGTTAAATAGCAACTGGCTATTACTTCCTCTGGCCCCTGGCAACTACTGTTTTACTCTCTGCATCTATGTATTTGATATTTGACTACGTTGTATCTTGCTGTATTTTTCCTTCTGTGTCTGACTTATTTCCTCTAGCATAATGTCCCCAGATTAATTCATGTTGTCACATGTGGCAGAATTTCCATTGTGTGTATATACCACATTTTCTTTATCCATTCATTAATCAGTGACCATTTAGGGTTTTTCATACATCTTGATTATTGTGAATAATGCTGCAGTGAGCATAGGGCTAGAAATACCTCTTAAAATATATTTAAAAAATTATTTTTAGTTAATAGCCAGAGGTAGGATTGCCAAATAATACTAAAGTTCTGTTTTGAAATATTTGAGATACCTCCATATTATTTTCCATAGTGACTATGCCTTTTTATGTTTACAGCATTTCATAAGGGTTCTGATTTCTCCACAATTGTTTTCCATTTTAAGGAAAGAAAACTTTTTTTTAACATGACAAGTTGCGAAGGTAATATAGAGAGTTCTGGTGTACTTATCTCCACCTCTTCCCTAATGTAAACATTTTACTTTATTAACCATAGCACATGAGTTTGACACTTTTGGAAGGTATTTTGTAGGAGGTTCCTCACTTGAATTCCTCAAGTATATTTTCAAGAGTCGGGTCAGATTCTGGCTTTTTGTGTGTGACTTATATATTCTTTTCTTAGGACATCATATTACAATGAACGTGCTATGGATTTGTCTTCCAATTGATGATGTCCTAGCGCCAGATAGATGATTCTTTTTCATTACTAATATATGTAAAGAGATTTGGTATATTGACTATCTTGTACATTTACTAAGCTCCTTTACTAGTTTTCATTAGTTCTAGCACATTTTTTTGTAGATTGTTTTGCATTTCCTATGTTGGCAATCATATCATTTGTGAATAGAGTTTTATTTTTTCCTTTCTTTTTCTTGCTTTATTTCACTGACTAGGTTTTCATACTGAATAGGAGTGGTGAGAAAAGACATTTTCACTATATTTCTAATATTAAGAGGAAAACATCCATTCTTTAAGTTTGATGTTTGCTATAGGGTCGTTTTTGGAATTCTTTTTTACATTAAAGAAATTCTTGTTCTGATGTGCTGAGAATTGTTTAAAAAATTTTTTTTTGTTATAATTGGATGTTTAACTTAACAGGATTTGGTATTTTCCTTTATTCTATTAGCATGGTGAAATACAATAATTTATATTTGATACTGAACCAGCCTTATATTTCTGGGGGTAGTAAGTCCTACTCAACTTGTGACACATTATCTTTTTTATATGATGTGGGTTTGGTTTGCTGTATTTTTTTTTTTTTTTGCTTTTGTTTCAAGATTTCTGCGTCTATGTTCATGGGGAATATTCACCTGTAGTTATTCCTTATAATGTTTTGTCTGCTTTTTCTGTTAATTTATTCTATTAGAGTTTCTTAATAGAGTAATTTCTATTAGAGGTGGCCTCATATCTGGGGCTTATATTTTAAGCTCATCTGGTAATTGTTGCCTTTCGTTGGTATGTTTAAACCATTCATATTGAAAGTAATTGATAGGATGTAATTAGAATCTACCATCTTGATGTTGTTTTCCATTCTTTTTTCTATTTTCATGTTAATTGGGTATTTTTTATTATTTTGTTTTAAGTCCATTTTTGGTTTGTTATTTATATAACTCTAAAGAGGTTCTCCTAAAGTTTACAATATGCATCTTTTATTAATATGAATCTACCTTCAAACACCATTTCATGTATAGTTGTAAGGCGTTTACGACAGCATATTCCCCATTTCTTTCAACTACCTTTTCATTGTTACTGGCATTTTACTAGTACATATTAGATAAACATACAGTACAACCATGGCATTCTTTTTGCTTATGCTGTAAGTATTTTTTGAGTGATTTAAAGTTAAAAAAAAAAGATAAATTTTGTTCCTTATTTTTTTCCTTTCCTATTTTTTTTTTTTAATTGTATAAATCCAAATTTCTCTCTGTCATGTTTCTTTTGCCAGAACAGTTCCCTTTAATATGTCTTGCTGGTTTGCTAATAAGTTAGTCTCAAGATTTTCTTTGCCCAAGTCTTTATTTCTCTATTTTTGAAAGATATTTTCACTGGATAATAGAATTCTGGGTTGACAGGGATTTTTTTTGTGTGTTTGTATTTTTCTTTTAGGGATTGTTCTCAGGTGTCAATATAATTTCATCTATGTCAGGTATAGTTTTATCATTGTTCCTATGTGATGTGTATGTTTTTCTAACTTCATATTTTTTCCTATTTTGTTTTCATCAATTTGGATGTGGTATTTTTAGGCTCCCCCCTCCCCCCTTTAAATATCAGGTGGTTATTCTGTGTGCTTTCTGGATTGGTAGTTGTGGTTTGTTAGTTCCTTGGTTCTTCTCTCCCTGAAAGAAAGAATTCAGTTGAGAAGTGCAGACAGGTATAAGCAAAGTTTATTGCAGTTTAAATGAAAGAACACTCCAGACAGATAGGAGTGGACAACTCGGAGAATTGTGTGCACCGGTTCTGCCTTTATTCCCTTAATTTTTTTGGGTTATTTACTTTACTATTCTCTCTGGGTTGCCACCCATTCTGAGCAGGGATAACTTGGCGATCTCATTGGTGCTTGATCAGAGGATACCTGTCTAGGGAAGTCAGACGCCTGGGCAGTATATTTTTTTTGAGAGCAGGCACATGCTCAGTGAACCAAAATTGTCCTTACTGGTCGAGCGTCCCAGGTGGAAGGTCATAGATAAGTCAAACCCCCTTACTTTTGTACCCACTGCTCCTGTATTCCTGTTTGGTCAATTATAGGTTATAGCTAACAAAGGGTTGAAACATTCTGGATTATGAAGGTGAGATGTTTTTGTAAGTTTTGCTGTCAACAGTATGTATTTGATTGCCAGTTCTATTATTTTAGGTCGCAAGATACTTGCTGCAATGACCACTGGATTTTTTATATGTGTGTGTGTGTGTGTGTGTGTGTATAATGATCATAAGATCACAAGATGTTATAGCATTACTAGTTCCACAAGCTCATGACCAGGTATCCTTTCATTATTCCAGAGTCCTCAGTTGACTGGCTAGCATGAAAAGTCAGGTGGGCAGGGTGTCACAAGCTCCCTCACTAGGTGTTCTCTCTGCACCTAGAGTTCTAATCTGACTGACTGGACCTACTCGAATAGTTGTTTCTTATTACCTTTAGAAAATTGCTAGCCATACTTTTCTGTTGTTTCTTTTTTTTTTCCTTTCTGCTTTCCTTATGGGATGCCAACTTATATGTATTTCAGATCTTTCTAATAGGCTCTTAGATGCAGCTCTTTGATACTGTGTCCTTTCATTATTTTTTGTGTGTGTGTCTGTGTGTGCTTTTGTTGACTTACTTGCATGGGTCTCATCAACTGTTTACTCTTCCTCTGCTATTTCAAGTCTGCTGTTGAACCTGTGTCAGGTATATTGTTTTCTTTCTGTAAGCTGGTTCAGCAGTAAGAGGCAGAGACAAGGGGGCCCTGGGGCTCTGAAGCGAGACTTTATTGTCTCATGCATAGGCCAGGAAAGCTCCTTTCTGAGAAGAGACAGAAGGAACAATCAGAGGGAAGCTGTGAGAGAGGGGCTTTTAGGTGGGTAGTTGCTGACTAGCATGGAAGGCGGTGACTAGAGGTGGAATTCCAATTTGGCCACCTGGCTGACTGTTGATTTAGGGGTAGGGAGTCCATGGGCTGGAATGCTAGGTGAGTGTGGAGGGGTGGGGATGGAGTCCTTGAGTTTGGTAAACAGGAGGGGAGTTTAAAACAGCCTCTGGTCTTGCTTCAGACTGCAAAACATTCCGTTTTTCAGGCCTGCCTGGAAAGTGACAACTTTCAGTCCTTTTGTATCATTCCTGCCTTTATTTTTTTATAAAAGATGAAGGGGAACAGGCCATGAAGTCTCAAATTGCTGCTTCCTGCTGAATTGGGGGGGTGGAGGG